>CM035434.1:67373265-67375765 GCA_020310875.1 Ceratopteris richardii
GCTACAGGGAGAGCACTTTATATACGCAACAGATGTAGTTTCCCACTTGATCGCCCATCTCTTCAACCGTGCTTTGGTTGAGGGATTACCCGACTCATGGACTATGCATACCATTCCGCCTATCCATAAGTCCGGCGATATGATGGACCCAGGGAACTACAGGACTATTATGATAGGCCATATCCTCGCCAAGATCTATGGGGCAGTACTAGAGGCAGAGCTCAGTACACACGCTGAGGAAGCGGGGATCAGAGCACCCGGCCAGGCAGGCTTCCGCCGCACTTTCTCCACCATCGACCACATCTTCGTGCTTCGTTGCTTGATTGAGAGCGCGAAGGCGAGGAAGCAGAGACTTTACTGTTGCTTTGTGGATTTCCGCAAAGCCTTCGACATGGTCCATCGAGAGAGACTACTACGGAGGCTCCAGGAGTTACAGCTTCCATCAGACATGCTATGGGCCATCCACGCTTTGTATGCACGAGTCACAGGCAAGGTACGCTGCCCCGGCGGTCTATCAGACAGCCTTGTTAGCACCATTGGTGTGAAACAAGGTTGCCCTCTCTCACCCACTCTCTTCGGTCTCTACATCGACGAGATCACGGAGTATATACAGCGAGCAGGAGGGCGAGGAGGAGACCTCGGAGGTACGCCAGTACACATCCTATTATATGCTGATGACATTGTCCTTCTTTCAGAGTCAGAGGAGGGGTTGCAGTCACATTTACAGGCGCTCGATACCTTTTGCATGGAGAGAGGACTCACAGTGAACCTTGGCAAGACCAAGGTCATGATCTTCCATACCTCCAGGACAGTACGCCATCGCGCCTCTTTCACAGCAGCTGGAGGACAAATAGAGGTAGTGGACTCCTACGTCTACCTAGGTATCACCTTCTTGGGCAGCACATGGGTATTCTCCATGGCACAGGCTGCGAGAGATAGATTGACGCGAGGCTATGCGGCACTTGCACGATTGGAGAGATGCTGCTTTCAGACACATTTTCAAGAACCTCGGACTAAGGGGTGGCTCTTTGACACTCTAGTGACACCCGCATTGATGTACGCAGGCACCACGGATCACAGAGGCGATGTGGACGCGGATTGAGAGGCCCCAGATCACCATGATCTCACGCTTGCTGCGCAGCAAGCCCTCCGTTCCACATGACATTATACGAGCTGAGCTTGGCACACCACCGATGCTAGTGGAGGCCCTCTTCCAGTTGGTGACCTTTATTCTGAGAGTCAGAGAGCTCCCCACCAGCCGACTCACCAGGCTTGCATTTGAGAGCTCTAGACATTTGGCCGAGACAGGGCATGAAAGAGTATGGTATGCACAGACTTACCGATGGTTAGCAGACCATGGCATGAGCATTACGGATCTCCCCCCTTTTCAGTATGACCTCTCTTCCCCCCACATTACCCTCTCTCGTTCGGAGAGGAATAGGATCATCCGTCAAGACCTACTACAGATACACGTCAGGGAGACATGGATAGCACCACGGGCAATGTCACAAGGGGACGCGTCCCCGGGCCCTAGGGACGCCGAGACGCCGTCCCCGAATGGAAATATGGCGGGACGCCCAACCGGGATGGTTGGCCTCCCCTTAGCCAAATGTGAAACATGGGGACGTCCCCGGGACACGTCCCCGAGACAGTCCCATGTGACAATGAATGATGGGGACGGTTTGGGGACAGCCAAAATTAGCAAAGGAGATTTCGCTACTACAAAGTTGGTTTTTTATTGCCCTGAATGATTGGCACCGTTTTTGGAGCACCTTAGAAGGTTCTTGGGTCCACAATCAAGCACAAAATAGAGCTCCATTGAGCATATTCAGCAAGTTCCAACCCTCTCCATACTTTGAGCCCTCTCTTCACCCTTCTTCTCTTCTCAACATGCCAGTGGTCTTCTGTTTATAAGTGAAAACCCTAGGACTGAGGATGCTATGTAAGACCCAATGCATGGAAAGATATCCTTTCAAAGAATGGGAGGGAGAGAAGTTGAACCAAGTGCAAAATGAAGAACATAAAGAAGCATAAGTCGATGACTATCATGCATAAAATGAGACTCCCAGCATAGATTCTCCATAGTGATTTACACTTGTCATTTGTCTATAGAGTCATTTACATTTTAGTCTCTAGATTTAATTTTTGAAATTTATCACTCTTTCTTACCAATGATAAGATGAGAGATGTTCTCATGACAATATGGCTATTACTCATTCTTATCGATAATAAGATGAGAGAGGTTCCCATGATAATGTGGCACCATGTAATCATTCAATCTTAACTTTTTTATGTATATGTTTATTGATATGATGATGAAGCAGTATCTCTTTCTTTGACATAATGAAATACCTATGAATTGTCACTTTTACTTCTTTAAAGATTGGAGGCGAATCTAGATGTCTAACGTGCTTCATACATGTATTCACAAAAAACACCTTTTTTTATAGCTTTGTTGTTATTATCCTGTTCATATGTGAGCAAATTCATCGTACAATAA
>CM035434.1:67388265-67398265 GCA_020310875.1 Ceratopteris richardii
TAACATATACCCATGGCTTTTACAAGGTGCAATACTACTTTGGTCCGAATAGTCCTTGATAGAAACCGACACTTTAAGACATCACAAAATTCTTATGCTTTCATAGAGTGTATTTCTGTGATTTTGTATGAATTATGGCATTTATGTTCAGTTTGTTTAGATTGTGTATTTTCAATGAAGCAAAAGGTTCTAACTGTATTATGTCAAACAGAAAAATACACTTGTGAGTTGATTTGAAATGTATCAGGTGTATCCTGATTTTCTGATGACAAGAATGCATCCATAAAACAAGAAAATATGAATACAATCAAGAAATTATGAAATACTTTTATCCCTTCAGTTGCCTAAACTTGAATTCTTTATTTCATATCTTACAAATTATCTAGTGCTCTGAAACGGTGCCATAGAGTATACATGCATAACAAAATGGGAAGGCATATCTCAGTTGGAAACTATCAGATATAGATAGTCACAGTCATGAAGAACAATTAAATTATCAAGGAACACCAAATTTCATGCATGTTTTACTAACGTGGTGTTGTTCAACCTATCACTCCCTCAGAAATATACTGGATGCATTTTCAAAACAAGAGTACTAATTTATTCATTTAAGTGTCTTCAAAATGCACTCTCAAACAGCCTTTTACTAGATTCCTAATTTGTTCTATTATTCCTTTTTAGGACAATTCAACAGTTAATCACAATGCTATATCAGGTACAAAATGTTCAAAGCATACTATCGATTTGGGCTTTTATTATGAATGCATGCCATTCAGGTATTCATATGATTAACCTTGCTAACAAAATAAGATTAGCATGGAGCTTTCATAATGTATTATCTTGACTTCTATAAGATGTTCCATCCATTGATTGAGGAACATCTTCAATGACTCTGCTGTTATTGAAAGGGAATACCGAGGCTCTATATTGAACACCTTTTCTCAAAACGGTTGAACATGGATGCTCAGCTGCCTCTTGTGGAATTTGCGAATATCCTACGGACAAACTTCTTCGACATTTAAAATGTTGAATCCATGGACTTGCCAACACAGATGGTGCATTTGACAATGATGGGGCTTTTAGTGTCAACAGTCCATTTGCATTCCATTTAAGTGGCTGAAAGAACATTACAAAAAAAAGTCAGTGCAAGACTATGAAAAGACTAAAATTAAAGAACAAGGAGGCCAGAAGAGGGGGAAGGGGGAAACTTGAGTTCTAGATTAACCACAGTACATGCCTTCATACATCAGATATCACGAACTGTACATAGATGCTCTGTGATAAGTAAAATTAAGCTCTGGAACATGCAAATTAGTTTTGCATCAAGCTCACATTATGGACTGTGTGTGTGTGTGTAGGTGTGGGGGTGTGTGTGTGTGTGTGTGTGTGTGTGTGTGTGTGTGTGTGTGTGTGTGTGTGTGTGTGTGTGTGTGTGTGTGTGTGTGTGTGTGTGTGTGTGTGCGTGTGCGCACGCGTGCACGAGAGAGAGAGAGAGAGAGAGAGAGAGAGAGAGAGCATGTGTGCACATGCACACATAAATACATACTTTTTTGGGGAGAGAGAGATAAATGGAATAATATATTAATGCCTGCTAAAGGCCAGTATGAACTTTGAGATCAAAAAGTTAGAGAATGGTGAATCTGATACCATGTTTATGTGCTGAAAAATTTTGGAACTCTAAAATATTAAGATGGACTATCTCGTTCATAGAGAGCGAGAGACAGGGATGTGTCATGATATGATATATAACATCCTCAAAGGCTAAAATGAACTATGCGCCCAGAATGCTACGACATGGTGTATCTGATACAATGTCTGGATAACAGGATAACATTGTGAATGAGGTACTACTATGCGGTGAATAGAAGATGACAGTGTAGAACTACAGGGAGCAGACAGGGGAAGAAATCCAAAGACTGCATGACTGAGGGCTCCACTAGATGATATAATGATGCTTGTGCAATGTGGGGGGTTCAAGGCAGCAGGAGTCCTCTACAATGGTAGTAGATACAATCGAGTCCCGTCTCAATAATAGCCCACAATGTCAAGATATGGTCAAGAAAGAAAAAGCCTAGATCCCACTTGTCCTATTGCTCGGACGCCCACTACTTTGCCTATCCGCTCAATCGCTGCACAAGAATCGATGCATACAACCCTGTTAAAGTGTCCCCAATATAATGGTACCATATATCCCTTGTTCCATAGGATCCCTTGTCTTCAAGCTAGGCACAACAGTGGACATACTCCAAGTTTGAGTAGCCCCTCACATATAGCATGATTGAACATCAATACTAAGCACTTGGCAAGTATGCCCCTAGCATGAATAAAATGCTCTACCATTAATCAATCATGATCATAAATTCTTTGGATTTTCATCCTACCAATTGCTTTCTTTAATATTTTTATTAGTAAAGAAAGTGCATGAATGTGGGCATGACTTTCATGGGTCAGGGAGAGGTGGTTGCATGTGGATAGTGTACAAGCAAGCTGTGACCCTCCAAAAAAGTAATATCTATATCCAAGAGAACTCAAGGAAGAGTTGTCATGGGTTCGTTGAACCTTCACTCCAAATAACTAATAAAGCTTCACAAATTACAATAAAACATAAATCTTAGCAGAGCATCAAAGTCATGTATCAAAATAATGAAGTGACTTTGTGCTTGCTAGCTCAACCGGTTGGATACTCCACCTCTCAAGGTTGGGAGCACGGTTCAACCCCCACGAGCTGCGACGAGATACCCCTCATCATTTGTGGTGAGAAGTCTAAACCAGCCCCTCTAGGCCTTCTGGCTACCTAGTTCAAACCAGTCCTTTCGTCTAGCCTTAGGGCAGTCCATTCCCCAATTCTACCTTAGCGGGCCTTCGGGCTGTGTATCCTAGCCATGTTAGGTGTATAACCCCTGCTTCATGGGGGTTTTTTTTTTTTTTTTTTTTTTTTGTTTGGGGGGGGGGGGGGGGGGGGGGGTTTCCAATGGTTGCTATGACACCTCACTTGTACTTGCAATTGATTAAATCTTAATCGGAAGAGTACATCTCCATGATTGAACTTCCTTTAAAGAAAAAGACAATGAGGTGCATCCAAAGCACATGTTTTTGAAACTTTCTAAGGGCAGCTTTCAAAAATAGCCATCCTCTTACAAAAAACATAGCATACATGCGCTCAATCTAGAATAGCGCACGAGTGTAAATCGTGTGATCTCGCATGGACCAAAAAGGTGCATTTGTACAATTTGATATGATTGAGAGTATCCTAAATATCAAGTCCATCATAATTCTCAAATTGCAATATAATACCTCAAAAACAAAATACAATGGATCTAACACATTACTTCCTTCAGAAAAAAAGCTTAAAATGTACTTTTAAAGAAGCACAAGGAACTCGGGAGCATGTTTTCAATCAAGCATCAATTGAATAAATGGCACGTTTATGTAGGGCACAATGATGCTTTGAGTACTTCGGAGCTCAACGTAATTCACTATTTTTGGTAGTATGCTACCCGATACTTATGCCATCTATTGCTTGGTAGGAACAATGATTCTCAAGAGACATTTGAGATATTAGAAAACCTTGTTGAATTCGCATCCTACTCCATGACAGGATCTCAAAATGATCACGATTCACCAATAAGATAGTGTTGCTTAAAATTAATCTACTCCCATAAGCAAAAATTGTGTCCCTCCAATTTGTCAGCTTAGGAACTTAACTTTATTACATATGACCTCTTGGGAACTTAGACAAAATAATATCTTAACTTTATAAAATATGATCTCTTGGGCACTTACACAAAATAATAAAATGTCAACACGTTCAAGTGGCACAAAGGCAATCAAAATGCTTATAAGTGCTCAAATGATGACAAAAATGAAATGAAAGTGTAACTCAAAAGCTCTCAGAGAGAGCTACAACGTGCAAGAATCTAGGAGTACATAACAAGAGTCCTTGGGGCCTTTACATCCAACAACCTCCCAGTTAAAGGGTCGAGGTTCCTTCAAGCTAAGTAACTCTAACCATCTATATACATAGCAAATGTTGTGCCTTTTATGGGCACTTAGTGAGAGCCTCTAGTGGATTATCTGATGTACTCACCTTGATTTATGTGATCAGGCAATCCTCAAACCTCAGGCACTTCTCAAATAAAGTGATATTGGACATCAATGTGCTTTGCAGACATGAAACATGGCATTCTTAACAAAGATATAGCACTCTGACTATCACAACCAAGAGTAGGTCTCATATCATGCACGTGAAACTCATAGTCTCATTGTATACGCATATTAACCATATGGCTTTTTAGATGCCTTCGTGGCTGACAGAGAGAGAGAGAGAGAGAGAGAAACTTCATCGACACCAGATTGCGGAGATCCAAGCTCGTGACCATCGTGCCATGGAGGAGAGACGATCCCATATGATGGTTGATCCCACTGCAGCCATCAGGGTGGCCCTGACTCCACCTCCACATATGTATCACATCTTACACCCGCCCACTAGCACAGGATGGAGCTAGTTAGTCATTTCAGATACATTCTCATGCTTGTTGTACTACCCTTTTGCATATAGACTATCATAGATATCGCACTCCATACACCCCCCCACTTTCATGGATATCTCCACATGCATACTACAAATATCTATATCAGCTTTACCAGTTTTTCAGCACTTTTATCTTTTCCGATTGACAGAAGATACACCCACGTACATCGATTTGTCTCATAGGCCGAGTTTCGCCTCCTAATAGACGTAGAAACACTTTCTTCTTCTTCTTCTTCTTCTTCTTCTTCTTCTTCTTCTTCTTCTTCTCTCTCTCTCTCTCCCTCTCTCTCTCTCTCTCTCTCTCTCTCTCTCTCTCTCTCTCTCTCTCTCTCTCTCTCTCTCTCTCTCTCTCTCTCTCTCTCTCTCTCTCTCTCTCTCTCTCTCTCTCTCTCTCTCTCTCTCTCTCTCTCTCTCTCTCTGACGCACTCACGCACTGACGCTGGTCTGACGCACTGACACATCTGGCACGCTGATGCTGGTCTGACGCACTGTCGCATCTGACGCGCTCACGCTGGTCTGCCATGCTGGTCTGGCAACTCTGACGTGCTGGTCTGACGTCTCTGACGCGCAGATCTGATGCCCCTGACACACTGATCTGACTCCTCTGACATACAGATCTGAGGCCTCTGACGTGTTCTGACACTGCTGATACGTACAGCAGCTCTGACACCTCTGAAGTGGTACACAGATCTGACAGTGGAAAGAGCAGATCTGACTTTTTTCTGTTCGACATGACTCAAAAGTGTTAGGGTTTGCTGCCAAAAACCCTAGCTTGACACCTCTGTACCTGTGCAAAATGGCCACGAAACAAACACTTACCATCAACAGCTGCTTAGGGCATTTTTAAGAAGACAACAGTTTATTTGAGTTAAAAAGCACACATAAATAGAAGAGGAGAATGGCACGGTTAGAGAAAAAAGAGGTGGAAGAGATGATGAGTAAAGCTATCAAAGATGTTAAAAAGGAGGCAGACAAAGCACTAAATTAAGAAATGAGAAGAGCTTTTGAGAAGATTAAAGCTTTTGAAGATCAAATCAAAGACATCAAAGAGGAGAGAGACGAATTGAAGGCTGAAATCCACCGCCTTCAAGAAGAGATTGTTCACATGAAGATCTCTAGGGTTAAAGAGGAAGGAGAGATCTCTTAAGTGGAAGAACTCAAGGAAGAGCTCAAAAAGGAAATCAGATCAGAAGTGGAGTCCACTCGAGAGACATGGGTAGAAGTAGTTCACAAGAGGGTCAAGAAAGAAGTCAGTGAAGAGGCACGGAAGGGAGAGCTCTCTAGAGTCAAGGACACACTCGAGGAAGAAAAACTTCGACACACACGCCGATTGCATGTACGGATAACAGGGCTCTCAGAAGGCACATCACCGGATGCAGATGCCACTGACATCTGCCGACGCTTGGGGTACCAGAAATTGCCTTTCACAGAGGCATGGAGGGTTGGTAAAGACACGTCCCGACCACAAGCACTCATCCTTCATATGAGCTCTGAGGATACACGTATCGCCTTCTTCCAACGACGACCAGTACTACGCGGACTACCTGAAGAAGCTTTATATATGGACGAGGATCTCACGAGGATGCAGATAGAGCACCGTCGGACATGTATGCCATATGTTCTTCAAGCCCGACGAGAGGGAAAGAAGGCCTTCTACCGGGACGGTAAAGTCTTCATCGACGGACGCCCTATCAAATAGGGATACGTGACCTATGAGGCAACACCATATCAGGAGTCACCACTCAGAGGAGTGGTCTGGAACTGCAATGGAGCACTTTGGACACGGCCAGACCCATTGGCAGAGATCCTAGACACTCATGACTTTGCTTGCATCACATGGACCCACGAGAGCCCAGAGAGAGGTCTACCTCGCATTGCAAGTTTTCATTGGGAATCTGCATTTAGGACCACAACGAGACAGAGTACAGCGCGAGGGTCGGGAGGGGTGTCCATCGTATTTAGACAGGAGATACAGAGCCGGATCCATATTATAGGAAGAGATGAGGAGGCACGATTCATGTGGGTTCGCATGGAGATAGCACAGGGGAGCTCGATTTACATTGCTATATGCTACTTCCCTCCAACGGATCTCGATACGCAGGACAGGAACTTGGGGGACCGATCCGAGAAAGAGACTCACCATACACAGCACTTTTAGATGAGATACTACATCATAGCACACTAGGTGAAGTCTTCCTTATGGGGGGCTTCAATGGACGCACTCAATCACATCAATGCGATGCATACGATATGGATCACCCACATCTCATGAGGACCAGAGACCCAGAGGAGATGAGTACCAGTAGAATATCGGCAGATATGGGTAAGGACACCACAGGGTATGGCAAACATCTGCTTGAGCTAGGCAGCCGACATCAGCTCGTTATATATAACGGGATGCATCGCTGGCCAGATTCGGGCGGACTTACTTGCTTCCCTCACGGGGGAGGTGAGAGCACAGTCGACTACATTTTGGGTACCACCTCTGGAGCTTCACTCATCACCTCACTTACTATTGGACGACGCCCACTTGGTGCTGACCATACATTTATCACATTCACACTCTCATCTCCTATTCCATTAGATCCTCCCTCACCCACTGAGACACATATCACGATACACTTCACACACGAGCTCTCACACGTTTATGCACACCATTTACACACCCGCCTACTCTCCCTCGATCCACTCTCACCCTTGGACACACTTACATCACAATTCACCACCATCCTACACGACTCAGCTCTCTGCAGTTTCCAGACCGCACACATATACACCCTCCACGCACAGGTTCCATGCCTCAAAATCGCTGGTATGATGAAGATTACCGCGAGCTACGGAAGCACCTACGCATTTTAGAGCATAGAGGGGATATTACACACACACAGGCACAGCGTCGCATGCAGAGCCTTACTCGCCACAAACTGCGTGATTGGGAAGAGAGACAGTACTAGGATATTTATCATTTACTCATGAGTCGAGACAGTGCAATGGCATGGCGACATTTGAGAGAGAGGAGACAGCAGACACCCATCCGAGACACCCATCCGAGACCTGAGCACTTGGCATAGCTATGCAGAGAGCCTATACGAGATCCCAAACCAGCCCCCCATTCCCAGACCACAGAGCTCACGTCCTACTACATCTGACTTCTTCACACCCACTATGGTGGGACGCGCTATTGCCCGTCTACAGCATGGCAGGGCCCATGACCTTTTCGGTTTATAGGCTGAGCACCTCATCTACGGAGGCACGATCCTTGCACCGCTCATTGCCCACCTCTTCAACCGTGCACTGGTTGAAGGGTTCCCTGACTCATGGACTGAGCACACCATAGTGCCCATTCATAAGTCAGGAGATACTATGGATCCAGCTACATACCCGACGATCATGATTGGCCCTATATTGGCCAAGTTATATGGGGCGGTACCGGAGACAGAGTTGAGTACTCTCGCTGAGGAAGGGTATCAGGGCTCCAGGACAGGTAGGCTTAAGACGAGATTACTCTACCATTGACCACATCTTCACTCTGAGATGCCTGATCGATCAGGCAAGGGTGAGGAAGAGGAGATTATATTGCTGCTATGTGGACTTCCGCAAAGCATTTGACACCGTTCCCAGGGGACGACTCTTCAAACGACTACTTGATATCGGAGCCCCAGAGGAGATGATATGGGGGATCTATGCCTTATACAAGAGAGTATCTGGTAGAGTCAGATATCAGAGTAGAGTCAGATGTCCGGGGGGCTTATCTCATCCACTTGCTAGCACTATCGGGGTGAAGCGAGGATGCCCTCTTTCACCCACCCTCTTTGGTCTCTACATTGATGAGATAGTAGACTACATACAGCAGTAGGGGGGTGATGGCATTGAGGTACGCGGGTCCACTGTCCATATTCTTTTATATGCTGATGATATTGTACTCGTTTCAGAGTCTACAGAAGGTCTACAGCATCATCTACATGGCCTAGATGACTTTTGCACACACAGAGGGTTATCTATGAACCTTGGTAAAACCAAGGTCATGATCTTTCATACATCAGCACAGGTACGCAGACATAGTTTGTTCACAGAAGCGGGTGGACCGATTGAGGTGGTCGGATCATATGTTTACTTGGGAGTGACATTTAGAGAAGCATCAGGGGTCTTCTCTATGTCTCAGGCAGCACGTGACCGCATCACACGTGGGTATGCAGCACTTGCCTTGATGGAGAGAGAGTGCCACGCACAAAGGGATGGAGAGACAGTGCCACCAGGCATATTTTCAGGAGCCCCGCACAAAGGGGTGGCGCTTCGACACTTTGGTTACACCAGCGCTCATGTATGGGGCAGCCATATGGGGACCAGGATTAGCCACATCAGTATAGACAGCATTAGAGAGGCCACATATCCTCATGATTTCCAGACTTGTACGGAGCAAGCCTTCAGTACCACATGATATCATTAGAGCAGAGCTCGCTGCACAACCGATGCTAGTTGAGGCACTATTCCAGACAGTATGCCTATTACACAGACTCGGCAGCATGGATACAGAGCGCATTGCTTATCGGGCTTTCCAGGCATCACAGGACATGGCATTAGCAGGCGACACCTCCTCATGGTATGCACAGACAGGAGACTGGCTGGCCCACCACGGCTTTGACATAGACAGGCTACCACCACTACAGTAAGACTCACATGCACCCACCTACTCGCTCTCTCATCAGGAGAGGAATAGGATCATTCGTCAGGAGATATGGCATACATACATACAGAGGACATGGGTGAGCCGTAGGGGTACATTGCCACCGCAAATGCTCTATTACTGTGAGCATTTTCTACATATATCGGACGAGGGCTTCATCGAGATTCCGAGATACATGCAGACATATCTACCCCACCAGCTTCGAGTCGTCATTGGGCAGCTCCGGGTTTCATCACATCAGCTCGAGATTGAGAGGGGTCGATCTAGGGGAGTCCCCCGTGAGGAGAGGTGGTGCCCAGTATGCGAGACAGAGGTAGAAAGTGAGGAGCATTTTATTATCAGATGCCCAGCATATGTAGACCTACGAGCACAGTTCCAGATAGAGGAGTCACTCCAGTTATGCATGACTATGGGAGACCAGCGACGCTTGGGACGCTTCCTCGCAGCAGCAAACGAGAGGCGAAATCGGTCACTCCAGCCCACACATCAGCCACGGGTGAGTATGCAACAGACCATTACCCAGTTTTTTCAGCGAGCTGAGCTACATCAGAGAGGTCCATCTATAGGGCTCATGCTCCACCAGGTTGCAGCCCAGAGAGCACGGCGCCGACCACGCATGGGCAGATATCATCGACCACGACTATATCAGGAGGATATCTCACGCATCAGGACAGCCTACGACCACATGATGGAGCATAGGAGCACCACCACCCCATGGGTTGTCTTCCTTCAGGAGGCACTCAGACCACCCCCGATGTACCACATACTACACCCACCTCCACCCA
>CM035434.1:67408265-67518265 GCA_020310875.1 Ceratopteris richardii
TAATAGGCCTTTCGCTAGCGAAATAATGCTTAGAATGATTAATTAGGTCATTTTATGCACGTCGGAAAAAAATTTGGGATGGCAAGTTTCATATTCTCTCCCTAGACCTTATCCGTACTGTGTATTCCAGTTAAAAAATGAACAAGAAGATGAAAGAATTAGGAAAAATTATGTATGAGAGAAAGGTAGCGCACGCACAAGAGAATAAAAGTGTCTCTGTGAAATTTTTGTGAATCATGTTACAAGTGTCAGGGGAGCACTAGATTGTGCTCTCCGACTACAATAGACAAGATTTCGGAAATACACTTCAGATTACAAGAATACCCATGAAGGGAAAATAGTAGAGGAATATGTAGCTGATACAAGAAGTCCCACAACCCGGGACTATAGGTATAGATAACTCAGCTAGAGATGAGACAGGAGATCCCACAATGCGGGATCGTAAGTATGGAACAAGATCTCTGGATTACAAGAACTCCCTTCTAGGAGATGAACTAGATACAAGAAAGAACTCGACAAGATCTTGTACTACGAGATTACAAGAGGACAAGACTACATGTCCAAGATACAAGACTAGATAGGACTGGGATAAGGAACAAGACAAGAACAGGAACTCGAACTTGGAGAGTACTTACTTAGCAGTCACGACTCCTTGAGCTCCCAAGACTAGTATTGGCAAGACTGAGAATGAATGTGGCCAACCCCTCTTTATATAGGTTTTCCAAAGGCAGTTCAAGGGCGGTTACGAATTGATGATATCATCGATGATGTCATCAATTCGAAGCATGGTCTCTGGATGTCAGAATCAAGCAAGAAGACAATCGTTCTTAGGGTTTTGGATGTTTCGGACGCAATGGAAGCATTGGTTTCTCCTAATTCTGAACCAATCATGAGATATAGGATTCACATGGAATCTGAGATTCAAAATGGTTTCATTTATCCATGACATCACCTCCCCCTCAAGCGACGAGTTCCACGAGGAGCGGTCATGTTCTCTGCTCTTGGCTTCATTGGATTTCTCTTATGGAATTCTTGAACTTTGATTGGTGCTCTATGAAGGTTTTCTGCAGGTTCCCAAGTACGATCACTAATGTCATACCCTTTCCAATGAATAAGGTACTCCAATCTTGCTCGGGATATTCTCGAATCTAGGACATGCTAGACTTCAAATTCTTCATGATCATCAATCTTGATAGGTGGTGAAGGACTAGTTCTCTCCCCCCTCAATGGTGAAATCTGATATCGTTCCAACATGGATACATGGAAAACTTGATGTATTCTCATGGTACTTGGTAGCTGGAGCTTGAAGGTGACTGGATTAATCTTGGCCAAGATGGTGAATGGACCAAATCTTTGATGATATAACTTTGCACAAGGCCTTGAAGTTCGCGAATTGCTTCTGAGTAACCATACTTTATCTCCAATTTGATATGATGGATTCTGAACACGATGTTGATCTACATAGTACTTATATTGTTCTTGAGCTTTACAGATCTCTTCCTTGAGTTCTTTGTGAATGTCCATTAGGTACCGGACCTTGTCTCTGGTAGCTGGGTTCTTGACATGATTTGAGATTTTTATATCCATCCTTGGATGTTGTCCATAATTTGCAAAGAAGGGAGTCTGCTTAGTAGATGCATGAACACTATTATTATCAGCAAACTCTGCAGAGGGTAAAAGCTCAAACCAATCATTTTGATGATAGTTGTTGGTGCAACGGAGATATTGCTCCAGGACTTGATTCACCCGTTCTATTTGCCCATCAGTCTCTGGATCCGTTGTTGTAGATAGTTTACCTTGAACACCAAGGAGCTTGCAAAGACTGCTCCAAAAGCTGGATATGAACTTTGGACCTCGATCACTGACAATATCATCAGGCAATCCATGAAGCCTAAATATGTACCTGAGAAAAAGTCTAGCAGTGGCTGCACCTAGTGGCTGCACCTGTGATTGCCTTGGTAGTTGGAAATTAAAGCCCACGATCCAAGTACTTCAACAATGCCATGAAACCTTGCAGCAGGACATTTTGGAGTGAATAAAACAATAGAACTCATATCAAGGGACTTTTGGTGGCCTCAGATGTGGAAGGAAGTCAAAGAATATATCCGAACTTGTGATACTTGCAATAGATCTAAGGTACCGCGACATAAACATCATGGCCTCTTGCAACCTCTACCTATTCCAGAAAGGCCATGGGCTTCATTGTCTATGGATTTCATCACAGATCTACCAAAGTCAGATAAGTATAATGCCATTCTTGTTATTGTGGATAGATTTACAAAGATGGCACACTTCATTCCAACCATAGTACAAAGTGAGTTTTAAAGACAAGTTTTAAAAACGGGTTTTAAAACGTTTAGTACGTAGGATACTAAAAAAATGGAAATAAAAAACGAGTATTATATTTTGTCGCAACATTAATTTTTTTTTTTTCAAATAAACCATGAATAATGCATGTCTAGCATTCATTTACACATCTAGTATTAAAATCGCATAAAAATTTAATCTACAACCTTATAGAACTTAGGAGACAATACTAGAGCAGAATGTATATATGAATGATGAACCGTGAATGTCATGACTCAAGTCTCATACAAAAATGGTAAAAACATGTCATAAGTTTAAATCCAACAAGATACATCATACATCCATGATCCAAATGATCATTATCACACTATGTCCAGAAAATATGAAACATGCTATATAAACTAAAGTCTAAAAGGACTCTGCAATGTCTTCGGTAGAGACATCTTCTATGGGTTCATCATCAAATGTGCTAGCCCATGAAGATGTACTATCTGACTCTATATGTCCAAATGTAACTGCAATCTCAGCAATCTCTCATCCCAAGTCATCATCTCCACTAGAAGATGAGGCTGAATCTTGCTCCCAATCCTCTTGAACAACTGGGTGATCTCTCTGAGTGGTAGAGGATCTACCACCCCTTCTTGAAACATACTTGTGTGGATGACAGCTAGTGGACAGTAATAATGGATCACCTACATAAACAATGCATATATTATATATATAGGAGAAAATCTTAGCAATGGCCATACTTGTGTTACGTGTAAATCTTAGAAGTTAGCAGGTAATAGTATTACCACTTTATAACTGCATTGTTTATTATATAGGAAGACCACTTTATGTGATGCAGTGAGAAAAAGATGGGATTGGTTTCATAAACCAATCCATGTCGTTGCTCATATTCTTCATCCATTATGGAGAAGTGAGCAACAATTTATAGACATTAAGCTAGAGGATAGTTGGATTGACTACATCATGCGATGGAGCGGTGATGTTGGTATTTTATCACAGTTAGAGAGCGAGAGATTGCAATTCCGTAGCATGGAGTGCTACTTTGGACAGCCCACTGCACGGCTACGCAAGAACCAAGTTGCTCCGGTCATATGGTGGGAGAAGTATGTAGTGAGTACTCCACTATTGGTAAGTTTTTTTACCATTTGAATCTTTCAAAATCCATTTGAATATTTCAAAATCCATTTGAATCTATTTTTTATGAATCATGATCTTTTTTTTTTTTCACAAATCATAGCGAAGATTAGGCTTTCGAATTCTTTCGCAAGATTGTAGCACAGGTCCTGCAAAGAGGAACAAGAGTACATGGGCTCTATTCCATACAAAAAAAAGGGAATAGATTGAGTCCTCAACAACTTGAGAGATTGGTTTATTGCAATTATAACCTCAAGTTGTTAGAGGCTAAAGGGATCAACATAGCCCGTAAGTTCTAACTTTGAAGTTTTATGAAAGCTTAAAGCTATTTACATACCCTATACTATATAGGCTATACTCTAGAGTCTAGACTCAAATTTGATAAAAAAACTGAATTTTGCAGGTGAATGTTGATCTAGTTGATATTGGTACAGTCAAAAATATTCCTCAAATCCCTCAAGACGAGAGCGATATCTTTGCCATGCTTGCAGAGAAGTCTCAGAGATTTGTACGACAAACTTGTAGCCATACTCGAAGGGATAGGTAAATTGTAAATTTGTAATACTATTACGTGCTAACTTTTGAGATTTACATGTAACACAAGTATGCCCATTGCTAAGATTTTCTCTTATATATATAATATATGCATTGTTTATGTAGGTGATCCATCATTACCATCCACTAGCCAGCATCCACACAAGTATGTTTCGCGAAGGGGTGGACCATGTTGTGGAAGGGGTAATGGATCCTCTAGCACTCAAAGAAATCATCTAGTTGTTCGAGAGGATCGGGAGGAAGATTCAGCCTCATCTTCTAGTGGAGATGATGACTTGGGAGAAGAGATTGAGATTCAAGCTACATTTGGACATAAAGAGTCGGATAGTACATCTTCATGGGCTAGCACTTTTGATGATGAACCCATAGAAGATGTCTCTACCAAAGACATTGTAAAGTCATCTTAGACTTTAGTTTGTATAGCATGCTTCATATTTTCTGGACATAGTGTGATAGTGATCATTTGGATCATGGATATATAATGTATCTTGTTAGATTTAGACTTATGACATGTTTTTACTATTTTTTTATGAGACTTGAGTCATGACTCATGAGTCATCACATTCACGATTCATCATTCATATATAAGTTCTTCTCTAGTATTATCTCTTAAGTTCTATAAGATTGTAGATTAAGTTTTTTATGTGTTTTTAACACTAGATATGTAAATGAATGCTAGACATGCATTATTCATGGTTTATTTGGGTAAAAAAATTTAATGTTGCGATATAATATAATACTCATTTTTTATTTCCATTTTTTTAGTACCCTACATACTAGACGTTTTAAAACCCATTTTTAAAACTTGTTTTTGAAACTCACTTTGTACCATGGGAGAGGTAGAAGGCAACTTGCAAGACTCAATAGATAGAGAAGGCTGATGCTTGAGGACTGAAGACCCTAACTTCTAAGACTTAAAGTCTAAAGCGCAGCTCAGCTGCATATGTACCCAAAACGGACTCGAAAAAAAAAGTCGAAAAAAATCTTGCAACAAAACGCATAAGGACATCCAGAGTCCTTAATTTTTTTATTTTATTTTTTTTGTTTTTTTTTTTTTTTTTTAATAATGTTTAGGACTCTAGATCATCTATGCTCTAGATCATCTATGCCAAAGGAATCCTCAGATGATGAAAGAGAAATATCATCTCTACGAATGACATTCCCTTCATCATCATACTCTGGTTCCATAGTACGAACCATCTCTCCGAACTCATGATCCTCTAGTGCATCCTCTACAATGTCCTCGAGTTGTGCCTCTGACACAATGGGTTGGTCTCTATGTCGAGGATGCATATCTTGCATCTCCAGGTATAAATTGGTGCCACACTTGTAGATGGACCCTCCTCCTTAGGTGGATCTCTCTGAAAACATGGCATTAGCACGTGATCGTGCTCTCATAACCCTCCTATCAATGCTCTCAAGCTCTGCATGAAGCATCCTGTAAATCTGATCCTACTCATCATGAATGGATGCTTCTATGCAAGTTTCCTCATATGTGAAAGCACTCCTAAAATCAATAGGCGAATTCTGAAGAAAAAAAACAATAAAGTTTAAGAATATTATAATTTATCAATCATCAGATTAAAACAAGTTAAGAAATATGTACACAAATTATAATTATTAATATTATTACCTGCCTCCTTTAAGAGATCGTAATGTACGTAATAGTCGTAAATTGGCTTTACAAAACACCACACGATGCAATTTCTCCATACTCAAACAATTGCAGAGCATGGTATGCACCTAGGAGAATGCACTCCAATTCCGTCCACATAGGCTGGAAGAGCAATCCTACATTTATCATCGATCATTAAACATTATTATCCATGAACATTGGATTATAATTATGTAATTAATCACAAATGATAAATCAAGTTTCAATATATCGTCTACCTGTGACAAGACCTTGAGCATGTATGGTGCAATGGAAGGGTGACCATAGTCATAATGATTCCACCACTGATGAGGTCAAATTGTGACATCTGACCTCAATGAGGTGGATTTAACATAGGCAATACCAACATTGCTTATATAGGCTGAAAACTCACTATCAAATATCACCTACTCACCAAAACTCATATGCTTACCAGAACTCATAATTAGCTCCATGTATAACTCCTTCATATGTCGCATGTGAAGTTGCGACCATAAACGTGAACCCTTAAAGTAAAGGTGTAAAAGTGTTGCAAACTATGAATCGGTCGCGATAAGAACTTCCATCGCGACTCCACTAGCTCCATCACATTACGTAGTCTACAGTAAAAATTATAAAAACAAAAAGCAATTATATAATCATCAATGTAGTCACAAATAATTATCAATTAATAATTAAAAATGTACCTAGAAGTCAATAGAGTAATTCTCTCTCTCTCCCCCTAGCCTTTTCAAGCCCTATATAGCTTTGTGTAGCGAGTACTTTTTATTTCATTTCATTTTCTACACAGGGTTACTACACTTGTACATGGTTTTGTCTCATAAGCCAAGTTTGGCCTCCAGAAGACATTAATATGACGTTCTTCTCTCTCTCTCTCTCTCTCTCTCTCTCTCTCTCTCTCTCTCTCTCTCTCTCTCTCTCTCTCTCTCTCTCTCTCTCTCTCTCTCTCTCTCTCTCTCTCTCTCTCTCTCTCTCTCTCTCTCTCTCTCTCTCTCTCTCTCTCTCTCTCTCTCTCTGTGTGTGTGCGTGACACGAGCTGACACACCTGTCTGACGTGAGCTTACACACCTCTCTGACGCGAGCTGCTGGACTGCAAGGGCACGAACTGCTGTGCTGACGCATGCTGTACTCTCTGACATGAAGTACTGATGCAAGTACAGATCTGTCCGAACCGTAATCACAACTCTGTCCAACCCTAATCACAACTCTGTCCAACCCTAATCCCAGCAAAACCCTAAGCGTGGCAGCCAGCAGCCTCGCCCAACCTGCCCTAACCCTAATCACAGTTCTGTCCAGAAACCCTAACCCTAATCATAGCTCTGTCCAGAAAGTATGGCAGTCTAATCTGTCTGCCCTGTCGACCATTGCTGACAGCGAAACCCTAATCCACCAAACCCTAGATCAATGGCTGCTCTCAGAAAAAGACTTCGTCAACCTAGTCAACTAACCCCAACCCCAGGCCTAATCCGAAACTCTTGTACCCAACCCTAAACCTAAACCCAACCCTAACCCTAAATCTAACTCTAGCCCTGCTCCTAACCCTAAACCCAAACCCTCACCCTAAATCTCAGCCCTGAAACCCTCTCTCTCTCTCTCTCTCTCTCTCTCTCTCTCTCTCTCTCTCTCTCTCTCTCTCTCTCTCTCTCTCTCTCTCTCTCTCTCTCTCTCTCTCTCTCTCTCTCTCTCTCTCCCCCCCTTTCGCTAGCCCCCCCTCTCCCTCCCTCCACCTCCCTCCCTCCCTCCACCCTCTCTCTCTCTCTCTCTCTCTCTCTCTCTCTCTCTCTCTCTCTCTCTCTCTCTCTCTCTCTCTCTCTCTCTCTCTCTCTCTCTCTCTCTCTCTCTCTCTCCAGCGACCATCCTTCTGCTCCCCACCCCACCCTGCTGCGCCCCCTCTCTGCTCCAGCGACCACCCTTCTGCTCCCCGGCTGCCTGCACAAGCGACCGCCCGCCCCTGCTGCCTGCTCCAGCGACCGTCCCTGTTGCGTCCCCTCTCTGCTCCAGCAACCACTCTGCGGCGCCCCCTCTCTGTTCCAGCGACCTTCTGTTTGCCAGCCCCGTCCCCTTACTCGCTGCCTTCGTCCCCCTGCCGACGCCCGTTATCACCCATCCCGCCTCTGCAACACCCCTGGCCACCTCCCTCCCATGACCCTCCGCCCCTGCTGCACCCCGCCATCCCCCTCTCTCGCCTTCCGAAATCATGCACTACCATATCCAGCCCTAACCCTAACCCGAGCTACCCTTCCACGGTCACCCTAACCCGTGCTACCAAAAACACTACCATGTCCCGCACCCATACACTACCAAAAAACCCAAACCCTAACCTTAACTCAAAACCCTAACCCTAACCCAAACCCCGAAATCCTAACTCTAACCTCAAAACCCTAACCCTAACCCTAACCCAAAACCCTAAACCCCACCTTTACCTTGCTCTAATAATACCCCCAAACCTTACATCCTTAGCTTCACGGCTTAAAACCCTCTCTCTCTCTCTCTCTCTCTCTCTCTCTCTCTCTCTCTCTCTCTCTCTCTCTCTCTCCTCCATGGCTCCCAAGTTGGAGGAACAGCTGGCCACCTTAGAGCATATCCTCCGAAAGTTAATAGAAAAAAAGAAGAAAGAAGGAGATTCTGCACTGAACGGGGTTACCCGCAAAGTTTCCGCCCTCGAAGCCAAGGTGACAACCTTGGAGAAGGAAAACGAGTCCCTTCGGGAAGAGCTTCTTGCTATCCGCAAGCAGCACTCACGGGACCAGGAGGAGTCGCACACTGAGCTTACTAAGATGAGAACGAAACTGGACAGCATACGCGAGGAGGAGGAGATCGCCCCACAGCTAGAGGACATTCGTGTGACTATCAAGAAGGAGTGCCGATAAGCCTCTCCCTTTCACCAGAGCCTGGAGAGCAGGACGGGATACCACACGGAGCAGAGCACTCATCATTCAGTTCTCAGATGAGGCCGGGAGGAGAGACTTCCTCAGACGACGGGCGGTACTACGCACTACACCGGGCACCCCATCTATTTAGATGATGATCTCACACGAATGCAGGTAGAGCACATACGTGCATGCATGCCGCGTGTCCTCAAGGCCCGACGAGAGGGACATCGTTCCCTATACAGAGACGGTCGTGTCATCATTGATGGACGGCCCATTGACTAGGGATTCGCGGCCTATGAGACAACACAACAAGAGGTGCACATTGCAGTATGGAATTGCAATGGATCTTTGTGGACACATCCAGGACGCCTTGAGGAGGTGATGGAGGACAAAGACATGATCTTGACACAGACACACGAGAGCCCAGGGAGGAGCCTACCAAGGATTGAGGGCTATATGTGGGAGTCAGCTCACCGTCGACAGATGAGACAGCACACCACACGAGGATCAGGAGGAGTAGCCGTGCTCTACAGACAGTCGCTACAGCACAGGGTACAGGTGGTAGCCAGAGACCCAGAGGCACGTTTCATGTGGATACGCCTCCAGCTATCAGAGGAGAGAGCAGCATATTTCGCCGTATCCTATATTGCACCCACCGGCTCGCGCTTCACACATTCCCCCGAGAAGCCCTTAGGGGGGGAGGGATCAGACACCACATCGCCATATGACTGCCTCAGTGACACCATTATGGAGTATACCGGGATGGGTGAAGTCTTCCTTGTAGGAGACTTCAATGCCCAGACTCAGAGCCACGAGTGTGATATCTATGACTTTGACGACCCTGAGATGCTTCGTACCATAGAGGATATGTCTACACTTAGAGCCTCAGCCGACACCGCCACACCCACCTCATACGGCAGATACCTCCTCCAGATGGGAGAAGCACACCGTCTCATTATATATAATGGGATGGCGACCTGACCCACCTCGGGTGGCCTCACCTGCATTCCACCGACGACTCCATAGGGGGGTAGTGTGGTAGACTATGTTATCGGACCCCGGGAGGCGACGCATCTCATCACCTCATTCACTATCCCACCCATACCGATTGGAGCTGATCACACATACCTTGCCATATCCATACGCGGCTCACCATGCATCTCACACCCCGTCACCATACAGCCACATGCCCATACCACCATTCACTTTAGACATGAGCTAGCACATATCTATAGCTCCCATTTTCGAGAGCGCATCTACTCCCTTGATCCCTCTACCTCATTGGACACCCTCACCGCCCACTTCTCCTCGATCCTCCACACATCCGCTACTCTCAACTTCCCATACACCACCCACAGTACCGCACATTCGACACGGCTGCGGCATACACCCCACAATAGATGGTACGATGAGGAGTGTAGGCCACTATACCGACATCTCACAGCAGAGAGTATCTTGGGATCCATCCCAGAGAGGGAGGCACGACGACAGATGCGAGCCCTCACACGCCGGAAGCGACGAGCTTTCGAGGAGAGACACGAGGCAGAGTTGTTCGACCTTCTCATGAGTAGGGATTGTGCCACCGCATGGAGGGAACTACGGGAGCCACGCCCACCTACACCCATAGCAGATCCTCAGACTTGGCACACCTACGCCCGGAGGTTATATGACGTCCGAGGATAGCCACCATTGCCGATCCCTCCCACATCACGTCCTGTGATATCCACCCTCTTCACGGCAGGCATGGTACGACAGGCCATCCATAGGCTACAGCATCGCCGTTCAGCAGACCACAAGGGGCTACAAGGCGAGCACTTTATATACGCAGCACATGTAGTTTCCCACCTGATCGCCCATCTCTTCAACCGTGCTTTGGTTGAAGGATTACCTGACTCGTGGACTATGCATACTATTATGCCTATCCATAAGTCCGGAGATATGATGGATCCAGGGAACTACAGGACTATTATGATAGGCCATATCTGGGCCAAGATCTATGGGGCAGTACTAGAGGCAGAGCTCAATACACACGCTGAGGCAGCTAGGATCAGAGCACCCGGCCAGGCAGGCTTCCACCGCACTTCTCCACCATCGACCACATCTTCGTGCTTCGTTGCTTGATTGAGAGCGTGAAGGCGAGGAAGCAGAGACTATACTGTTGCTTTGTGGATTTCTGCAAAGCCTTCGACATGGTTCCTCGAGAGAGACTACTAGGGAGGCTCCAGGAGTTACAGCTACCATAAGACATGCTATGGGCCATCCATGCTCTGTATGCACGAGTCACAGGCAGTGTACGCTGCCCCGGCGGCCTATGAGACAGCCTTGTTAGCACCATTGGTGTGAAACAAGGTTGCCCTCTCTCACCCACTCTCTTCGGTCTCTACATCGACGAGATCACCGAGTATATATAGCGAGCAGGAGGGCTAGGTACACATCCTATTATATGCTGATGACATTGTCTTTCTTTCAGAGTCACCAGAGGGGTTGCAGTCACATTTACAGGCGCTCGATACCTTCTGCATGGAGAGAGGACTCACAGTGAACCTTGACAAGACCAAGGTCATGATCTTCCATACCTCCAGGACAGTATGCCATCGTGCCTCTTTCACTGCAGCCGGAGGACAGATAGAAGTAGTGGACTCCTACGTCTACCTAGGTGTCACGTTCTCAGGCAGCACAGGGGTATTCTCCATGGAGCACACGTCCTCAAGTAGCAGATGGAGATACACCTGGCCCCCCTCCCTCAGACTCATATTACAGATTTCTTCAGACCCACAGCCACTCGAGGACCCAGCTCGATGCGGGGTGTTACATTACACAGAGCAGAGGAGCTTAGACGACGGCGTCGACGACCGAGACCCCCACTCCGGAGAGTCCGTCCACACCAGAGAGAGATTCAGGCGATTCACGCACACCATGACATGGAGATACGAAGATGTCAGCAGCGCACCCCTGTCGATCTGGACGTTCAGAGCATTTTGAGGATCGCCATGATGCCTTACCCATCGATGCATTATATCCTACACCCACTCCAGGCATTTAGAGGGTTGTGATACCATCGAGCCTCCCCTCCCTATGCATATCATATTTGTATCACACCCATTGAGCATATAGAGTGCATACCCATAGCACCCCACACCCTTGATGCCAGTTATTGTCCACTCCTTTTATACCCGTTTTTTGTACTCACACTTTATTTTCCTTTTGGGATCACAATGGATTGGATCATACTGATATATATGTTTTGTCTCATAGGCCGATTTTGGCCTCTAATAGACGTTAAAAAGTCTTTCTCTCTCTCTCTCTCTCTCTCTCTCTCTCTCTCTCTCTCTCTCTCTCTCTCTCTCTCTCTCTCTCTCTCTCTCTCTCTCTCTCTCTCTCTCTCTCTCTCTCTCTCTCTCTCTCTCTCTCTCTCTCTCTCTCTCTCTCTCTCTCTCTCTCTCTCTCTCTCTCTCTCTCTCTCTCTCTCTCTCCATCAGCACAGGTACGCAGACATAGTTTGTTCACGGCAGCGGGTGGACCCATTGAGGTGGTCGGATCATATGTTTACTTGGGAGTGACATTTACAGCAGCATCAGGGGTCTTCTCTATGTCTCAGGCAGCCCGTGACCGCATCACACGTGGATATGCAGCACTTGCCTTGATGGAGAGACAGTGCCACCAGGCATATTTTCAGGAGCCCCGCACAAAAGGGTGGCTCTTCGACACTTTGGTTACACCAGCGCTCATGTATGGGGCAGCCATATGGGGACCAGGATTAGCCACATCAGTATGGACAGCATTAGAGAGGCCACAGATCCTCATGATTTCCAGACTTATCCGGAGCAAGCCTTCAGTGCCACATGATATCATTAGGGCAGAGCTTGCTGCACCACCGATGCTAGTTGAGGCACTATTCCAGACAGTATGCCTATTACACAGACTCCAGAGCATGGATACAGAGCGCATTGCTTATCGGGCTTTACAGGCATCACGGGACATGGCATTAGCAGGCGACACCTCCTCATGGTATGCGCAGACACGAGACTGGCTGGCCCACCACGGCTTTGACATAGACAGGCTACCACCACTACAGTACGACTCACATGCACCCACCTACTCTCTCTCTCATCAGGAGAGGAATAGGATCATTCGTCAGGAGATATGGCATACATACATACAGAGGACATGGCTGAGCCCTAGGGATACATTGCCACCGAAAATGCTCTATTACCGTGAGCATTTTCTACATATATCGGACGAGGGCTTCATCGAGATTCCGAGATACATGCAGACATATCTACCCCACCAGCTTCGAGTCGTCATTGGGCAGCTCCGGGTTTCATCACATCAGCTCGAGATTGAGAGGGGTCGATCCAGGGGAGTCCACCGTGAGGAGAGGCGGTGCCCAGTATGCGAGACAGAGGTAGAGAGTGAGGAGCATTTTGTTATCAGATGCCCAGCATATGTAGACCTACGAGCACATTTCCAGATAGAGGAGACACTCCAGTTATGCATGAGTATGGGAGACCAGCGACGCTTGGGACGCTTCCTCGCAGCAGCATACGAGAGGCGAGATCGGTCACTCCAGCCCACACATCAGCCACGGGTGAGTATGCAGCAGACCATTACCGAGTTTTTTCAGGGAGCTGAGCTACATCAGAGGTCCATCTATAGGGCTCACGCTCCACCAGGCAGCAGCACAGAGAGCACGGCGCCGACCACGCAGGGGCACATATCATCGACCACGACTATATCAGGAGGATATCTCATGCATCAGGACAGCCTACGACCACATGATGGAACATAGGCGCACCACCACTCCATGGGTTGTCTTCCTTCAAGAGGCACTCAGACCACCCCCGATGTACCACATACTACACCCACCTCCACCCATTCACCGGTAGCTAGGGTGTTTTACTCACACTTTTACTCACATGTCCCCCATGTATTAGGTGGCCACTATCTGCGGAGTCAGAGCCACATCTCCCCATCCTTTTCCAGCTTTATATATATCTTTCTGTCGCGATATACCTTTTATTTCATTTCATCATCTACACAGGGTTACTACACTTGTACATGGTTTTTGTCTCATAGGCCAAGTTTGGCCTCCAGAAGACGTTAATATGACTTTCTTTCTTTCTTTCTTTCTCTCTCTCTCTCTCTCTCTCTCTCTCTCTCTCTCTCTCTCTCTCTCTCTCTCTCTCTCTCTCTCTCTCTCTCTCTCTCTCTCTCTCTCTCTCTCTCTCTCTCTCTCTCTCTCTCTCTCTCTCTCTCTCTCTCTCTCTCTCTCTCACACACACACACACATCAGCTCGAGATTGAGAGGGGTCGGTCCAGGGGAGTCCCCCGTGAGGAGAGGTGGTGCCCAGTATGCCAGACAGAGGTAGAGAGTGAGGAGCATTTTGTTATCAGATGTCCAGCATACTTAGACCTACGAGCACAGTTCCAGATCGAGGAGTCATTCCAACTGTGCATGACTATGGGAGACCAGAGACGCTTGGGACGCTTTCTCACAGCGGCATACGAGAGGCGAGAGCGGTCACTACAGCCCATACATCAGCCACGGGTGAGTACCCAGCAGACCATTACGCAGTTCTTTCAGCGAGTTGAGATACATCAGAGATGTCCATCTATAGGGCTCACGCTACACCAGGAAGCAGCACAGAGAGCACGGCGCCGACCACGCATGGGCGGATATCGTCGACCACGACTATATCAGGAGGATATCTCACGCATCAGGATTGCCTACGACCACATGATGGAGCATAGGCGTACCACCATCCCCTGGGTCTTCCTTCAAGAGGCACTCAGACCACCACCGATGTACCACATACTACACCCACCTCCACCCATCACCAGTAGCTAGGGCGTTTTACTCACATTTTGGATCCCCCCATGTATTAGGTGGCCACTATCTGCAGAGTCAGAGCCACGTCTCCCCAGCCTTTTCCAGCCCTATATAGCTTTGCGTAGCGATATACTTTTTATTTCATTTTATCTTCTACACAGGGTTACTACACTTGTACATGGTTTTTGTCTCATAGGCCAAGTTTGGCCTCCAGAAGACGTTAATATGACTTTCTCTCTCTCTCTCTCTCTCTCTCTCTCTCTCTCTCTCTCTCTCTCTCTCTCTCTCTCTCTCTCTCTCTCTCTCTCTCTCTCTCTCTCTCTCTCTCTCTCTCTCTCTCTCTCTCTCTCTCTCTCTCTCTCTCTCTCTCTCTCTCTCTCTCTCTCTCTCTCTCTCTCTCTCTCTCCCATGGCTCCCAAGTTGGAGGAACAGCTGGCCACTTTAGAGCATACCCTCCGAGAGTTGATAGGAAAACAAAAGAAAGAAGGGGATTCTGGACTGAACGGGATTACCCGTAGAGTTGTCGCCCTCAAAGCCAAGGTGGCAACATTGGAGAAGGAAAACGAGTCCCTTCGGGAAGAGCTTCTTGCTATCCACAAGCAACATTCACGAGACCAGGAGGGGGTGCACACTGAGCTTACTGAGATGAGAACGAAACTGGACAGCATACGCGAGGAGGGGGAGATCGCCCCATAGCTAGAGGACATTCGGGTGACTATCAAAAAGGAGTGCATGGAGGTGGTTCAGAGCGAGCTTGAGACTAAGAAAGATGGATGGGTCGAGGTTGTAAAAAAGAACCTTCGACAGGAGGCAAAGAAGAAAAACCACCATGAGGAGATCCACATAGTACACACCACCATTGAGGAGGAGTGGATGCGACAGGCTCGCAGGCTCAATGTTCACGTCTCCGGCCTCACAGAGACAAACGGATCACTAGAGCAAGAGACAAACGGATCACCAGAGCAAGACGGGCGTCGCTTGTGCACACTACTTGGATACCGTGCAGATGAGCCTCTCCCTTTCAGATGAGGAGAGGAGGAGAGACTTCCTGAGACGACTGGCGGTACTACGCACTACACCAGGCACCCCCATCTATTTGGATGACCACCTCACACGGATGCAGGTAGAGTACAGACGTGCATGCATGCCGAGTGTCCTCCAGGCCCGACGGGAGGGACATCGTGCCCTATACAGAGACGATCGTGTCATCATTGATGGACGGCCCATTGACTAGGGATTCGCGGCCTATGAGAAAGCAAAACAGGAGGTGCACATTGCAATCTGGAATTGCAATGGATCTTTGTGGACACATCCGGGGGGCCTCGAGGAGGTGATGGAGGGCAGAGACATGATCTTCTTGACAGAGACACACGAGAGCCCAGGGAGGAGCCTACCGAGGATTGAGGGCTATATGTGGGAGTCATCTCACCAGCCAACACACCACACGAGGATCAGGAGGAGTAGCCATACTCTACAGACAATCGCTACAGCACAGGGTACAAGTGGTAGCCAGAGACCCAAAGGCACGTTTCATGTGGATACCCCTCAAGCTATCAGAGGAGAGAGCAGCGTATTTCGCCGTATGCTATATTGCACCCATCGGCTCGCGCTTCACACATTCCCCCAAGCAGCCCTTAGGGGGGGAGGGACCAGACATCACATAGCCATATGACTGCCTCAATGACACCATTATGGAGTATACCGGGATGGGCGAAGTCTTCCTTGTAGGAGACTTCAATGCCCGCACTCAGAGCCACCAGTGTGATATCTACGACTTTGATGACCCTGAGATGCTTCGTACCATAGAGGATATGTCTCCACTCAGAGCCTCAGTCGACACCACCACACCCACCTCATACGGCAGACACCTACTCCAGATGGGAGAAGCACACCGTCTCATTATATATAATGGGATGGCGACCTGGCCCACCTCGGGTGGTCTCACCTGCATTCCACCCACGACACCACACGGGGGTAGTGTGGTAGACCATGTTATCGGACCCCCGGAGGCGACACATCTCATCACCTCATTCACTATCCCACCCATACCGATTAAAGCTGATCACGCATATCTTGCCCTATCCATACGCGGCTCACCATGCATATCCCATCCCATCACCATACAGCCACATGCCCATACCACCATTCACTTTAGACATGAGCTAGCACATATCTATAGCTCCCATGTTCGAGAGCGCATCCACTCCCTTAATCCCTCTGCCTCATTGGACACCCTCACTTCCCACTTCACCTCGATCCTCCACACATCGGCTACTCTCAGCTTCCCATACACCACCCACACCACCGCACATTCGATAGAGCTGGGGCATACACCCCAGAATAGATGGTACGATGAGGAGTTTAGGCGACTATACCGACATCTCAGAGCACAAAGTATCTTGGGATCCATCACAGAGAGGGAGGCACGACGACAGATGCGAGCCTTCACACACCGGAAGCGACAAGCTTTCGAAGAGAGACAGGAGGCAGAGTTGTTCGACCTTCTCATGAGTAGGGATTGTGCCACCGCGTGGAGGGCACTACGTGAGCCACGCCTACCTACACCCATAGCAGATCCTCAGACTTGGCACACCTACACCCATAGGTTATATGACATCCGAGGACAGGCACCATTGCCGATCCCTCCCACACCGCGTCTTGTGATATCCACCCTCTTCACGGCAAGCATGGTACGACAGGCCATCCATAGGCTACAGCATGGCAGTTCAGCAGACCACACGGGGCTCATAGTTTTTCCATACGTGAACCATACGGCAAACGCATACGGGTATGGAAGTATGAAAAAAGTATGGAATCTTTTCAAAAATATCATACGTGATATCATACGTCTAGCACAAAAAAATATTAAAACTTTGAAGTATTATATATACAATAATATAGTATTAAAGATGAGAATTTTGTTGGCTACTATAGCTTAGGGTGTAGTATATATGTATGCTTATAATGGAGGAGAGTATATGAGAGTGAATTTCCATAAAAACAATATAAAATTGCTATGAATTTTTCCTCAACTAGAATCAATGAGAGAAGAGAAAAATTTGATGTACGAAAAATTTCATACTCCAACCATACGCATACGGGTATGGAAGTACGGTATTTTTTCCATACGAGTCCGAAAATAACTATGATGGGGCTATAGGGCGAGCACTTTATATACGCAACAGATGTAGTTTCCCACCTGATCGCCCATCTCTTCAACCGTGCTTTCGTTGAGGGATTACCTGACTGGTGGACTATGCATACCATTACGCCTATCCATAAGTCCGGCGATATGATGGATCCAGGGAACTACAAGACTATTATGATAGACCATATCCTGGCCAAGATCTATGGGGCAGTACTAGAGGCAGAGCTCAGCACACACGCTGAGGCAGCTCGGATCAGAGCACCCGGCCAGGCAGGCTTTCGCCGCACTTTCTCCACCATCGACCACATCTTCGTGCTTCGTTGCTTGATTGAGAGTGCGAAGGCGAGGAAGCATAGACTATACTGTTAATTTGTGGATTACTGCAATGCCTTCGACATGGTCCCTCGAGAGAGACTACTACGGAGGCTCCAAGAGTTACAGCTACCATCAAACATGCTATGGGCCATCCATGCTTTGTATGCACGAGTCACAGGCAGGGTACGCTTCCCCGGCGGCCTATCAGACATCCTTTTTAGCACCATTGGTATGAAACAAGGTTGCCCTCTCTCACCCACTCTCTTTGGTCTCTACATCAACGAGATCACGGAGTACATACAGCGAGCGGGAGGGCTAGGAGGAGACCTCGAAGGTATGCAAGTACACATCCTATCATCAGCTTGCTTTCAGAGTCAGAGGGGTTGCTGTCACATTTACAGGCGCTCGATACCTTCTGCATGGAGAGAGAACTCACAGTGAACCTTGGCAAGACCAAGGTCATGATCTTCCATACCTCCAGGACAGTACGCCATCGCGCCTCTTTCATCACAGCTAGAGGACAGATAGAGGTAGTGGACTCCTACGTCTACCTAGGTGCCACCTTCTCGGCCAGCACAGGGGTATTCTCCATGGCACAGGCAGCGAGAGATAGATTGACGCGAGGCTATGTGGCACTTGCAGGATTGGAGAGACGTTGCTTTCAGACACATTTTCAAGAGCCCCGGACTGAGGGGTGGCTCTTTGACAGTCTAGTGACACCAGCATTGATGTACGCAGCACCATTTTGGGCACCAAGGATCACGGAGGCGATGTGGACGCGGATTGACACGCCCCAGGTCACCATGATCTCACGCTTACTGCGCAGCAAGCCCTCCATTCCACATGACATTATACAAGCTGAGCTTGGCACACCACCGATGCTAGTGGAGGCCCTCTTCAAGTTGGTGACCTTTATTCTGAGAGTCAGAGAGCTCCCCACTAGCCGACTCACCAAGCTTTCATTTGAGAGCTCTAGACATTTGGCAGAGACAGGGCATGAGAGAGTATGGTATGCACAGACTTACTGATGGTTAGCATACCATGGCATGAGCATTACCGATCTTCCCCCTTTCCAGTATGACCTCTCTTCCCCCCACATTACCCTCTCTCGTTCGGAGAGGAATAGGATCATCCATCAGGACCTACTACAGATACACGTCAGGGAGACATGGATAGCACCACGGGAGCCTCTTCCCAAAAAGAGGCAACACTACAGAGAGCACTTCCTGACTCTGATAGCGGATGGTTTCATTCAGAGACCACGATACATGGATACATACATGGCACCAGCTGAGAGAGTGGCCATCAGCTCAGAGTATCATCACACCAGCTCGAGATTGAGGTTGGGCGAGCGACACATACCCCGAGGGACGAGAGATTATGCAGGATATGTAGAGATGAGGTGGAGGACGAGGAGCACTACACATGTAGATGCCAGGCATATGAGGACATCAGAGACCGTTACCCACAGCTCTTCAGGGGGCCAGAGAGATCACCGCTTTATTGGGGACAGCGGACCAGCGCCCTCTAGGTCGTTTCCTAGTAGAGCTCCAACACCGCCATGCATCACTTCTCCAGCAGTAGATGGAGATACACCTAGCCGCCCCGCCCCCCCCCCCTCAGACTTGTATTACAGATTTTTTGAGACCCACAACCACTCGAGGCCCCAGCTCGATGCGGGGTGTCACATTACACAGAGCAGAGGAGCTTAGACGACAGCGTCGACGACCGAGACCCCCACTCCGGAGAGCCCGTCCACACCAGAGAGAGATTCACGGGATTCACGCACGCCATGACATGGAGATACGAAGACGTCAGCAGCGCACCCCTGTCGATTTGGACGTTCAAAGCATTTTGAGATCGCCATGATGCCTTACCCACCGATGCATTATATCCTACACCCACTCCAGGCATTTAGAGGGTTGTGATACCATCGAGCCTCCCCTCCCTATGCATATCATATTTGCATCACACCCAGTGCGCATATAGAGTGCATACCCATAGCACCCCACACCCTTGATGCCACTTATTATCCACTCCTTTTATACCCGCTTTTTGTAGTCACACTTTATTTTCCTTTTGGGATCACAGTGGATTGGATCATACTGATGTATATGTTTTGTCTCATATGCTGATTTTGGCCTCTAATAGACGTTAAAAAGTCTCTCTCTCTCTCTCTCTCTCTCTCTCTCTCTCTCTCTCTCTCTCTCTCTCTCTCTCTCTCTCTCTCTCTCTCTCTCTCTCTCTCTCTCTCTCTCTCTCTCTCTCTCTCTCTCTCTCTCTCTCTCTCTCTCTCTCTCTCTCTCTCTCTCTCTCTCTCTCTCTCTCTCTCTCTCTCTCTCTCTCCTCTCTCTCTCTCTCTCCCCCTCTCTCTCTCTCTCTCTCTCTCTCTCTCTCTCTCTCTCTTCTCTCTCTCTCTCTCTCTCTCTCTCTCTCTCTCTCTCTCTCTCTCTCTCTCTCTCTCTCTCTCTCTCTCTCTCTCTCTCTCTCTCTCTCTCTCTCTCTCTCTCTCTCTCTCTCTCTCTCTCTCTCTCTCTCTCTCTCAGTCCACCTGGCCCCCCCCCTCAGACTTATATTACAGATTTTTTCAGACCCACATACACTCGTGGGCCCAGCTCGATGCAGGGTGTCACATTACACAGAGCAGAGGAGCTTAGACGACAGCGTCGACGACCGAAACATCTGAGAGAGATTCAGGCGATTCACGCACGCCATGACATGGAGATACAGAGACGTCAGCAGCGCACCCCTGTCGATTTGGACGCCTAGAGCATTTTGAGGATCGCCATGATGCATTACCCACCGATGCATTATATCCTACACCCACTCCAGGCATTTAGGGGGTTGTGATACCATCGAGCCTCCCCTCCCTATGCATATCATACTTGTATCTCACCCATTGAGCATATAGAGTGCATACCCATAGCACCCCACACCCTTGATGCCAGTTACTATCCCTCCTTTTATACCCGTTTGCAGTACTCACACTTTATTTTCGTTTTGGATCACAGTGGATTGGATCATACTGATGTATATGTTTTGTCTCATAGGCCGATTTTGGCCTCTAATAGACGTTAAAAAGTCTTTCTTTCTTTCTTTCTCTCTCTCTCTCTCTCTCTCTCTCTCTCTCTCTCTCTCTCTCTCTCTCTCTCTCTCTCTCTCTCTCTCTCTCTCTCTCTCTCTCTCTCTCTCTCTCTCTCTCTCTCTCTCTCTCTCTCTCTCTCTCTCTCTCTCTCTCTCTCTCTCTCTCTCTCTCTCTCTCTCTCTCTCTCTCTCTCTCTCTCTCTCTCTCTCTCTCTCTCTCTCTCTCTCTCTCTCTCTCTCTCTCTCTCTCTCTCTCTCTCTCTCCCTCTCCCTCCCCCCCCCCACCAGTCTTCAGCACAGAGAGCACAACGCCAGCCACGCATGGATGGATATCGTCGACCACGACTGTATCAGGAGGATATCTCACACATCAGGATAGCCTACGACCACATGATGGAGCATAGGCGTACCACCACCGCTGGGTTGTCTTCGTTCAGGAGGCACTCAGACCACCACCGATGTACCACATACTACACCCATCTCCACCCATCACCTGTAGCTAGGGTGTTTTACTCACATTATGGATCCCCCATGTATTAGGTGGCCACTATCTGCACAGCCAGAGCCACGTCTCCCCAGCCTTTTCCAACCCTATATAGCTTTGTGTAGCGATATACTTTTTTATTTCATTTCATCTTCTACACAGGATTACTACACTTCTACATGGTTTTTGTCTCATAGGCCAAGTTTGGCCTCCAGAAGACCTTAATATGACTTTCTTTCTTTCTTTCTTTTCGTTCTCTCTCTCTCTCTCTCTCTCTCTCTCTCTCTCTCTCTCTCTCTCTCTCTCTCTCTCTCTCTCTCTCTCTCTCTCTCTCTCTCTCTCTCTCTCTCTCTCTCTCTCTCTCTCTCTCTCTCTCTCTCTCTCTCTCTCTCTGTGGCTCCCAAGTTAGAGGAACAACTGGCCACTTTCACGCATACTCTCCGAGAGTTGATAGGTAAACATAAGAAAGGTGGGATTCTAGACTGAACAGGGTTACCCGCAGAGTCGTCGCCTTCGAGGCCAAGGTAGCAGCCTTGGAGAAGGAGTAGAGGTCCCTCGGGAAAGAACTTCTTGCTATCCACAAGCAACACTCACGAGATCATGAGGAATTGCACATTGGACTTATTGATATGAGAACGAAGCTAGACAACATACGTGAGAAGGGGGAGATCGCCCCATAGCTAAAGGACATCCTGGCGACTATCAAGAAAGAGTGCATAGAGGTGGTTCAGAGCGAGCTTGAGACCAAAAAAGATGGATGGGTCAAAGTTGTCAAAAGAAACCTTCGACGAGATGCGAAGAAGAACTAGCATGAGGAGATCCACATAGTACACACCACCATTGAAGAGGAGCAGATGCGAAAGGCTCGCAGGCTCAATGTCCGCGTCTCCGACCTCATAGAGACAGATGGATCACCAGAGAAGGATAAGTGTCTCTTGTGCACACTACTTGGATACCACATAGACGAGCCTCTCCCTTTCACAAGAGCGGAGAGTTAGGCAAGACACCATACGGAGCAAAACACTTATCCTTCAGTTCTCAGATGAGATCGGGAGGAGAGATTTCCTTGGATGACGTGAGATACTACACACTACATCGGGCACCCCAATTTATTTGGATGATGATCTCACACGGGAGGGATATCGTGCCGTATACAGAGACGGTCGTGTCATCATCCATGGACGACTCATTGATTAGGGATTCGTGGCCTATGAGACTGCTCAGCAAGAGGTGCACATTGTAGTCTTGAACCGCAATGGATCTTTGTGGACACATCCAGGGAGCCTCGAGGAGGTGATGGAGGGAAGGAACATGATCTTCTTGACAGAGACACACAAGAGCCCGGGGAGGAGCCTACCAAGGATTAAGGGCTATGTATAGGTGAGGGGTCAGCTCACCGCCAACAGACACGACAGTCCACTACACGAGGATCAAGAGGAGTAGTCGTGCTCTATAGACAGACTCTACAACACAAGATACACGCGGTAGCCATAGATCCAGAGGCACGTTTCATGTGGATATGCCTCCAGCTATCAGATGAGAGAACCGCGTATTTCGCCATTTGCTATATTGCATCCATCTTCTCGCGCTTCACACATACCCCCGTGCAGCCCTCAGAGGGAGAGGGACCATACACTCTGTCGCCATATGATTGCCTCAATGACACCATTATGGAGTACACCCGGATGGGTGAAGTCTTCCGCATAGGACATGTCTACACTCAGAGCCTCAGCCAACACCGCCACATTCACCTCATACGGCTGACACCTACTCCAGATGGGAGAAGCACACCGTCTTGTTATCTATAATGGGATGGCGACCTAGCCCACCTCGGGTGGTCTCACCTGCATCCCACCCACGACATCGGATGGAGGCAGTGTAGTAGACTATGTTATCGGACCCCCCGAGGCGACACATCTCATCACCTCATTCACCATCCTATCCATCCCGATTGGAGTTGAACACACATACCTCGCCCTATCCATACATGGCTCACCATCCATACCCCACCCCGCCACCATACCATGACATGCCCATACTACCATTCACTTTAGACATGAGCTAGCACACATCTATAGCTCACATGTTCGAGACGGCATCTACTCCCTTGATCCCTCCGCCCCACTATACACCCTCACCACCCACTTCTCCTCGGTCCTTCACACATCTGCTACCCTAAGCTTTCCATACACCACACACAACGCTGCACATTCGACACGGCTGGGGCATACACCTCAGAATAGATGGTACGATGAGGAGTGCACACAGTTATACAAACACCTCAAAGCACAGAGTATCTTGGGATCCATCATAGAAAGGGAGGCACGACGACAGATGCGAGCTCTCACACGCCGGAAGCGGCGACCTTTCAAGGAGCAACAGGAGGCAAAGATATTTGACCTACTCATGAGTAGGGATTGCGCCACCACGTGGAGGGCCCTATGTGAGCCACGCCCACCTGCACCCATAGCAGATCCTCAGACTTGGCACACCTATGCCGAGAGGTTATATGACGTCCCAGGACAACCCCCATTGCCGATTCCTCCCAAACCGCATCCAGTGAAATCCACCCTCTTCACGGCAGGTGTCAAGGAAGCACTAGATTGTGCTCTGTGACTACACTAGACAAGATTTTGGAAACACACTTCTGATTACAAGAACACCCACGTAAGGAAAATGATACAACAATACGTAACTGATACAATACGTCCCACAATCCGAGACTGATAGGTATGGAAAAATGGACTAAAGATGATAGAGGAGATCCCACAACTCGGGATCGTAAGTATGGAACAAGATATCTGGATTACAAGAACTCCCTTCTGGGAGATGAACTAGATATAAGAAAGAAAAGCTAAAAATAGCGATCCAATTAATTAAAAACTGCGATAACAGCTTTTCGACCCACGATTGGATTTTTTCATGATTTTTTCGCATAGCTTTATTGAAGGACTTACAAGACTATATAAGGAGCACATTGGGCACTCTTTTGGACAACTTGGAGCTAGAATTTATGTTTACTTTGTGTCAAGTTTGAAGTTCCGAAGCTTTGGAGGTGAAGAATAGGTGAAGGAAAGGCTACTCTCTTGGAGCAAGGAGTCTTCTACAAGTTGGTGGCAGCTATCTTTTGTAAGTTGATCCTATTTTCTGTTTTTAGGGTTTCTGAACCCTAATTTCAGAATTAGGGTTCGCTGATTTTCAGATTTGTTGCACTTTCTTGAGAGGTTAGGTTCACTTCGTTGCTCACTCGCTTCACACACATTCAGATTATAACAACATAATCTGAAATTTTGTACATCTTCTTGGCTATTCGTCCATTTAGTGAGTGCACCACATCATATGGTTGAGTAGTACTCCCATGTTGTAATTCGGCCATCTATATTTAGTGAGTAAGCAATTTGCTTATGTTACTTACTCTTGTCTCAAAATCTCTTTCTATCTCTCTTATCAACTTGTTTAATTAAGTGTGTATGCTCAAAGGTTTTTAGTATTGGAAGATCCTGGGGCCCCAAATTCCAACAGCATCATCATAACAGCTCGAGATTGAGGTTGGGCGAGCGACACACCCCCAGGGACGAGAGATTATGCACGATGTGCCGAGAGGAGGTGGAGGACGAGGAGCACTACACATGTAGTTGCCAGGCATAGGAGGATATCAGAGACCGCTACCCACAACTCTTCAAGGGGCCCAGAGAGATTAGGGCTTTATTGGAGACAGAGGACCAGCGCCCTCTAGGTCGTTTCCTAGTAGAGCTCTAGTGCTTCCGTGCCTCACTTCTCCAACACATGGAGATACACCCGACCCCCCAGATTCATATTACACATTTTTTAAGACCCACAACCGTACAAGAGCCAAGCTCGACGTGGGGTGTCACATTATCGAGAGCAGGGGAACTTACACCATGGCGCCGACGATCGAGACACCCACTCTGGAGAGCCCGTCCCCACCAAAGAGAGATTCAGGCGATTCATGCACGCCATGACATGGAGATACGGAGACGTAACAACGCACCCTTGCCGATCTCGACGTGGAGAGCATTCTGAGGCCTGCCACCATGCCTTACCCACCGATGCATTATAACCTACATCCACTCCAGGCATCTAGAGGGCTATGACACCAGCCACCCTCCTCTCCCTATGCATATCATATTTGTATCTCACCTGCTGAGCATATAGAGTGCATACCCATAGCACCCCACACCCTCGATGCCAACTATTATCCACTCCTTTTATACTTTGTTTTGTACCCACATTTTCTTTTCCTTTTGGGATCATAGTGGATCGGATCATGCTGATGTATATGTTTTGTCTCATAGGCCGATTTCGGCCTCTAATAGACGTTAAAAGTGTCTCTCTCTCTCTCTCTCTCTCTCTCTCTCTCTCTCTCTCTCTCTCTCTCTCTCTCTCTCTCTCTCTCTCTCTCTCTCTCTCTCTCTCTCTCTCTCTCTCTCTCTCTCTCTCTCTCTCTCTCTCTCTCTCTCTCTCTCTCTCTCTCTCTCTCTCTCTCTCTCTCTCTCTCTCTCTCTCTCTCTCTCTCTCTCCCCCCCTCCCCCGGGGGATCTGATGTGAGTCCAGCCTCGAGGGAATGAGGGCTGACTCGCTGAGGTGTGTTATGTGTATCAACTCGGGGGAGGGGGCGGGGGAAAAGGAAAGGGGGGGGGGGGGGGGGGGGGGGCTGACTCGCTAAGGCTGAGGCCGAGCATTGAGAACTGGGGGGCTGTCAACCGAAGGTTCAAGGATGAAAGCGTGTAAGGTCGTCGACGGTCGCTCAATAGGGCAAGATGAATAGCTCAAAGATTTTTCACTTCATCACTCCATGAATCCTGGCAAAATGTAACGACGCACCGAACATGCAAAACGCACCGAACCACATCGAACCGCACCATACCGAATGATCCGAAAAACCGAAAAATTCATCGCACCGAATCTACTATGTGTGTCAAATGTTTGTGCATGGAGTAAATTAATATCATGATGATGGTCATCAGAATCACCTAAAACTACAGCAGCCTTCTGTGTTCCAATGGTTGCGCCATTTCTATTTCTAGCAAGAATGACAAAAAAGCTCTAAAAAGTACGATTTGTTGCAGACTTAGAGAGCTTGTTCCCCAAACAAGTTGTAAATCCTCTCCAGCTCTGTCCGTCTTCCGGCCATGATATGCCAAAGCTCAAGATGCTCCACCTATCACCTTTGTCTTCCCTCTTATCCGTTGTTCATGTCTCCTACCAGTCTTTCCGTTGTTCACACTACCGGTCTTTTCCGTTGTTCATATCCACTGTTCACACTACCAGTCTTTCCATATCTCCTCTCCAACGTTGTCTCACCTCAGTACAAGCCCCCCTCCCCAAAAAGAGAACTCTAGCCTCTCTAATTCTTTCCCTTTCACCAATTTTTGTGAGAAAATTTCCTCTCCCCTCCGTGGCTGCTCGTCCCCTCTTTTCTCTGCAAAAATCCCTAGACAAAGAACCACCTCCTCCCATTGTCATTTTGTCCTCTAACAACAAAACGAGTTTTGGCCCTCTTTGATGAGGGAGGCCGTGCTAAGAGTGAGGTGGACTCCTCCCATACATTTTACTTTTCTGACATGGGCAATCGAAGGAGTATCGACATTCTAAACTTGGCAATGACAGCATCGCCTACTGGCCTTCTACGCTCACCGACGAAGACATCGCTGGCTGAGGTGCAGATCTGCACAAAAACGGGCCGAAACAGCCTCCCGCATATGCTCAGAAGGACCTGAAGATCCTCAACAAAAAATAAAAATGGTACCCCCCTGGGAAATAAATCCATTAAAAACTTCTCAAAAATGAGCTTATATGGGACAGCCTTGAGTTAGTCCACTCTCTCTGCAAAGCATGCTTGACTGCCTTAAATTTAATCTTTCACTAGCCAATATATTCGTCGAAAGCCCCAAACCGTGGAATAAATTGGATGGAGAACTCCAAAGAAAAAATATGTATCCTTCAAGCTCTGTGGAGAACCACCTCCTCAAATGAACCAACGTATTTGTAAAACAAAAAAGATATTGCTGAAAACATATACTCTGCAAAATGGAGACATGTTAGTGCATAAAATGGACATTTTGTTCAGCTAACAAAGGAGGACTTGGGTTCAAGTCCTACGAGACTTGTAGGAGACTATTTTGCCCCAAGATCTCTAAAGCCTTCTAGAAGAATCCACTTGAGTTAACTCGAGTAGATTGGGACACTTGGAGCACATGAAGTTCCATGGCCCTAATTTGGATAGATAGTATCAACCTTACATGGCCCAGACTTGGATAGATAGTATCAAACATAGATAGCACATGAAGTTACATGGCCTAGACTTGGATAGATAGACTAGAACATGAGGTTCAGGTTATGCCAACAATAGTTTATAGCTTTATTTTCGAGAACAAAAATGTTTTCCAAAGGAAGAAGAATGTCATAAAGTAAGAATCAAGATTATGACTTGAGTATGGACAGTTCAAATGGAACTGAAATCAGATATCGTTTGGTCAGAAGTCTCGAGATTAGACTTAAGCATAGGTTCATGGGCTCTTTCACTGTTCACACAAGCAAGAAGCTTTCCCTAGTGGTTAAGTCTGATGAATGGGAAGGAGATCTTGGGTTCAAGTCCTACAAGAGTCCTCATAGAGTATTTTGCCCAAAGCACTCTAAAGCCTTCTAGAAGCATCCATTTGAGTTAACTCGCGTAGATTGAGACACTTGGAGCACATGAAGTTACATGGCCCAAACTTAGATAGATAGTCTCAACCTTCCAAAGAGGGAAGCCCCTTGGAGAGAGCTATATATAGAGGCATAAGGTTGGGAAGAGAGTCATCCCTCTTGTAAGTGGTGGTCCTAATGCTCTACTTCTTCATTAATAGTCTACTTGAGCCAAGGTCTCCCCAAGAGCAAAAAGAGGTTTCGTGGGGCAATGCAATGACAACAAGATCTAATATGAATTGGAAGCCTTGCACTAGTTTCCACAATGCTTAGAGGCGTGACGCAGTGTCGGTCTCCCAATATCATTGTGAATGGTGCTTCGTTAGTCAAAGTCAAGCTTTAATTTCTCCATGGTGAAATTGGGCATCAAGTTATACCGCACCCACTATCAACTCTAAGTCCCACTATCAACTGTAAATCATGTCAAAATTCCACCTTTAATTAAAATTCTTAGCCTTGAACTATGGCAATGTGCTAGTGGTGTCTACCATATATCCATCTACGTTGGGTGGTGGGCTCAAATAGGCAAAGTGTATGACTTTAAGTACGTCACTTCATATCTTAGCATCCATCTCAATCAATTGATATAAGCCAACCTATGGTGAGTTTCCTTCATAATTTCTTTTATGTACATAGCATTTGCACATGGTCGAGGGCAAGCCGATTGGTCCCTCAAGGTTTCCCTTATCTTCTCATAAGCTTCTTTTATTGCATCCTCTATGCTTGAGTTGGCCTTCTTTCCGTCTTCCTTTTCTTTTGGCTTCTACAGCTCTTCTTATCTCGTGATCGTCTCTTGTCTCGCCCTAGTCATCATGGGTGCCATGGAGGATGAGACAGCCAAAGAATGTGAAGCCATACCTTCTTCTTGTGGAGATTGCTATCATAAGGATTAGAGTGAGGTGGTTTTGCGAGCATTCCTGTGTAGTGGTCTTTGGCATTTGGGCAATGTTGACAAGGTGATGCACCCTGGGGCAGGGAGCACTTACTTTGTATGTGAACATATTCTCCCTATCGATAGCACATGAGAGGTCTCACGTACTTTGGTCGGTTCGGGAAGTTTTGGTCCCTATTTTGTGAATTTGACATACTAGAATAGATGGTATCCAAAACCTGAGAGTTACCTTGTTATTGTGTTCCCTTGAAAAAGTAGCAATCGCGAGCCTCATGAACATGCTTGCCACATGTAGCACAATGGATATGATAGAAGCATGTGGTCTCCCTACTTGGCAGCACCAATTGTTGGTCTCCCTTTGTACCTTAAAGGTTTGGTCACCCTTTGTACCTAGAAGGTTGGTCACCCCAAATCCTGCACCTCCAAATTGTTGGTCGCCCCAAATCAAGTCATGAGGCCATGAAGCTCTTCACCACGTATGGTCTCCGATTCACCAAGTATGGTCTCCCAATCTGCATGTTCTGACCCATCCACTATGGTCGCCCAATCTCCATCCCCACTCTACCTCATCCACTAGCCCTCCACCTCACCCACTCTCCCTCTAACTCCCCCACTCTCCCTTCATGCCTCTACCTCACCACTCGCCCTCCCTCATCCTTGGGTCTGCTTGTCTTGGGCATTCCCTCTCCCATTGGGTGAGGGCACTCTCCACGGGATGGCATCCACAATCAAGAGAGCACACGCAATCGAGACAGCCATAATGTCAAGAGCCATAATTGAAGACAAGTTGCAGTTGGACTACCTCAAAGGAGAACTCACAGCACGAACCTTGGACTCCCTCTATCTAAAGGCACCTCCTCCTCCACTCTACCTATCGAGTTGGGCAACCCCCAAAGAAATCCACTCTAATCATGAAGCTTGGAGACTCACATCTCATGGTGGTCAAGTCATGTGGTCAAACTCCTCATCCATTGGGAGACTCCAAAGGTGTCAACATCTTATCCGCTCACCTCATTAAGTTGGGCAACCTACATCTCATGGTGGTCAACTCCGATGATCAAACTCCTTATCCACTCTCCCTTGCTGACTGGGAAACTCCCTGTAAGTCACCTCCTCTTCGTCCTCCACTCTCCTTCTCTAGTTGGGCAAGGTGGCACCAAAAAAGGAAAGGACAGGATAATGGAAGGTTCAAGTTTCCAAGTCGAACAAACATCAGAAGACAACCGACGAGGAGTAAGCCCAAAGGTGATTACCCTACCAAGGGTGATGGCCCACCTAGGAAACTTCCCTCTGTACGTAGCCAATAGCCTTCTTGTGCCAAGCTTCCTGCCAAGCCGTTCCATGGTGTGCAGCCCATGTCAAGGGGAGCATTTGCCCCCCTCCTCCATCCCCCCAAAAGGACCATCTAGGATCGTGCAAAGCCACTCATATGGCCTTTTGGTATCTATATCAGCAATTGTTGGGCACTCATTGAGACTACTTTTCACGACTTCTATGTGTGTGAGTAGAATAGTTGTGCTCTGTTGTAGGACCCTATCCTCCTAAGGCTCTGTTGTATCTCTATACTTGGGCTACTTACCTTGTGTGTGGACGAGCCTTCCTATGTATTTTTGGAGTTTTGAGCTAGACTTGGCCAAGTCATGTATGTATTGTGGAGTTTCTGGCAAGTGTCAAGACTACGTTTTGGATGTCTAATGTTGTTTTCTTAGGGCATATTGGCCTAATTTTGTAGAGTGTTCTAGTCTCTTCCCTTTGTGTTTTATCATCTGTTCTGTGTCTCGAGTATCTCTTCTACACCACAGAATTGACAATTCACCCTATTTGGACCGTCCACATTGGAATGGCCACTAATGTTATACATCGGGCACCATACTTATCTCTGGATCTCTTGAGCATTCCACAACTCCTCTACTTCTCATCAAAGCTTCCCAAGTACCTCATCATTGAGCCATGTGAGGTGAGAGACCCTTCTCTTCATGGTGGTTGTGCTCTTCACCAAAAGTCACCTCGGGCATATGGCAAGCGAGCAACAAAAGCTTTTGTACACGTATAAAGTTTATAAAATGGTTCACCTGGTCGGAGCATTAGGTTCTCAAGTTGGTCCAAAGCTCTCTCCGATGAATAATTGGGCCAAAATGTCTGATAAAAGGTGTTCTTAGAGCTTCCTAAGTGGCAAAGTGTCCATCTGCATGTTGGCTATAGCACTTGTCTCCAAGCCCATCGAAGCTAGATAGAAATAGGGCCAGCATGGAGTCCTCTCTATTCTTCAATCCACGTCCCATTGGAGACCATCAAAGGTAGATAGAAATAGGGCCAGCATGGAGTCCTCTCTATTATGCAATCCAGGTCCCAGACATAAGGAGATAAATATCCTTACGTGATCATCTGCATACTCTTACACCATACCCTTGAAAGTAGGAAATGTAATGTTTATTCTTGACAAAAAACTTGTAAGATCCTCCATTAGTAACCGGTTATCTTTTAAAGTAGGAAATTTAATGTTTATTCATTATAAAATGTTTTTAAGATCCTCCATTGGTAATTGATTATCTTCTTAAGTGTCAGAGGTAGATTTTGATGCTCTTCTAGCCTTCTCTTTAAAAGGAGGTGTCTGGTTTAATTCTTGAGAGAAGTCAATAGGAAGAGTTAAAGGTATAGGTATGATTGGTTTTCCAAAAGTGTGATGAGATCATCTTTTCCTATCGTAGGTCTTTATGGGACTCTTGAGGTGACGAAGAGATTCCCTAGCTGCTCAGATGTGAATTATGTACCCACCCACCCTCTCCAAAAGTGTGTCTCGCACAGACAATGCAAGGATCCCACCGGGCATGCCAAACTATAGCTTCCCTCTCTGGGTGGCTACTTTGGGGATGGGCTCTCCTTAAAGAACTATACTCCAAAACATCTATGCGCATGGAATACAATAACCACAAATAACAATAAGCTTGATGGTTCAAGTTCAATAAGGTGAAGTCTCATACAGTACCAAAAAGGGTTCCAAAAAGAATGAAAACAATCCAAAATAACATGTAGTATTGAAATTATAAAGTAAAAAAGCACAAAACAGTCCAAACAAGCTCCCGAATGCTTCCAAGGTACACCAATGTTGTGTTGTACAATCAAGGAATAATAGATGCAAATAGTCTTAGCCCAGACATTTCACTTCCACTTGCCTACTATCACTAAGGTTATCTCCTCGGTCACCTTTTCACTTCAAGTGGATTTCAAATTAAATCTTGAATCAATTTTCTAGAATCTTATAATTGTCCAACATTGTGACATTTTTTCTGAAAGACTTGAACCTGATTCGAGGATCAATAAACTTGAGTTTGGCATTTATCACCTTTAAGTATGGTGTAGCATACCATAGTACCCACTTTGAAGTTTGATGTTAATGTAAAACTTGATGTTTCGAACCACCAAGCCCACATTTACATCATCATGGAGTGATTTTCTCTTTAACTCAATTTTCTTCTAGTTCAAAATCTTGAACTAGAAGTTGAACATTGTGTCAACTTTATGACAGTTTGTGTTATACAACACCTTCTCCAAAGTTGAACCTTTACTTTCATGCTTTAAAACAAAGCATACAAGATTGCTTCTTTGACCTTCAAACTTGAGGTTCCTTAAGGAGGCTACTAGTCTAAGCTTAGAATACTAGCCTTAACTTGGACTCTTTGCTTGAACCTTTTTACCTCTTTGTACCTCATCTTGGAAAATTCTTCCCAAGATTCAATTCTACTTGGGATTTGATCCCTAAGATGTAAACTTTTACTTCTCATGATTCATTAATGAGCTGATTGCTGATGCTTGCTTTGATTTAAGTACTCTGATAAAGTTAATAGTACTTCTAGTCGCAATTCGTAGCACTACAAGTATGAGGTTATGGAAGTCACCTCAATGCCTCTACATGGGGTGTCGGGAAGGACTCGACACTCACCCAAGGTGGTTGGAAGCAATAGGAAATGTCATCTAGGTGGGATGCCACCCAGAGCAAAGTTAGTACAAGGATCACAAGAGCTTGGACCAGATGAAGATCTAGGGTGGTCATCGAGGATGGTCGCCCAAAATGGCTTGCCTAGGGGTGGCTTGCCTAGGATGGCTTGGCTATGGGTGTCTCCCAAAGTTGGAAACCAAGGCTGGTGCCCCATCAACATGGTAGTCTAGTTTTCTCATACCAGAGATATGTAAGAGTTGATTGAGCTCAGAAAAGGGCCAAAAGATGTTCCCATGGTAGGAGGGTGGTGACCCACCTTGGCAACTTCCTTCTGCAGGCAACCTCCTAAGGTGATGACCTAGAGGGAAGAAATATGTGGTGTGCACACTTTTGTCACCATGGTCATAGGCCCTTTTTCCCTCCTTCATGGACTACTCTTGAATGTGCAGAGCCACTTATGTGGCTAACCAACATCTGTATAAGGAGCTTGGTACCCATCTCGACATCATGTACATGTGTAAGCATCTATATAAGCAGAAGCTTTGTACCTATCTCGACATTATGTACATGTGTGTGGAAGGAGCCCGTGTGTTGTTAAGTATTTGTGGTTTCTCTCTATCGGTTGTATACTTGTATTTCTGAGGTTGGGACACTCACCCCAGGTGCATTGGGCTAGTCTTGTTGTGAGTATTCTTGAGTCTTGAGCGAGTCTTTGGGCTAGTCCTCTAGGTACTGGACCAATCCTGTTAGAGTTTTGGACAAGTGGTGTTAGAGTTTCGGGCAACTGGTGAGACAATTTTCTGTAGTGTTCTATGTTGTTTCTCTGTAGATTGTTTGGATAATTTCCAAGGTGTGCTTCACTGTGCTTGGCATGTTCCTATTTGCTAGAGTAATCATTTTGTCTAAGTGTGTGCTGGCTATTATATTCTTTGGTTGTGAGTTGATATGTTTATGTTTTTCTATGCTATTTGATATATAAATCTATTTGTTTGGTTATCTTAATATGGGAGTAGTCTAAGTATTGGTCAGTATGCAACTTATGCTACTGGTGGAAGAGGAGTCCTACATTGGACCTTTTTCCCACACTTTATTCTAAGAGCCTTAAAAGCCCATATTAGGTACAAAAGTTCTACAACTATGAAAAATTAGTAGATATTGAGATTTTGAAGAGAATCATCAAAGACTTGAAATACTTGAAAGTTTCCACCAAGTTATTGGATGCATCCACAAAGTTGTGGAGATACCAGAAAGGTTTCAAGTATCTTTCTAAAATATGAAGTACTTTAGTAAGTCTCTATAAGATTCAAAGCACATTTTAGAGGTGTACTAGATTTACACATACATGCTCATTTGAACCAATAAGACATGGAAACTGTTATTTTTCAAGACAAGTCTGCTCAATCTAAAAAACATTCATCCCAATTGTCTATCAAATGCATAGTAACTCATCCGGATGGACCAAGTAAAGACAATAGGAACAGAAACATATCTCATAGATCCACCCTTTTCACTTTCCTTCATATTGGACTAAGATTTAGTGAATCAAGCAAGGATTCTTTCCAATCCACCCTTATCGTTATTTCGGTACTTTGCACTTGATCCAATTTATGAGGTATAAAGCAAGATGGTACATGATATGAATTTAGTAGAGATAAGACCAATGCTCCTAGATAAGATCATGGGCTCAAGGGAATGCTATTATAGTTCATAACTTGAAGCATATTTTCAAGAACGAAAATGTTCTCCACAGGGAAGGGAAATTGTTTGGGGGGGGGGGGGGTATGATGTCATGAAATAGCTCAGCCAAGGTTAATGTCGAGATTATTGACGACATAATTTCATCTATTTTCATTTTCTATTGTATCCATATGAGAGCATCTCCATTTTGTATTTAGGAGACACTCCTTTTCATATTTATTTAGTTGTATTTGAGTACTTTCCCATTGCTTCTACTTTGTATTCATTCTCCTTCAAGGGGAATTATACCACATATATGTACTTTCAAAGCCTACTCCAAATCTATATAAGGAGGGCCTCTCTCCCACTTTGTACTTGATTAGAAGTTTAATGAGCCCACTTCATGCTCTTTGCAAGCTCAATCTAATCCATGTGAGTTTTCTCATTTTATGGTCTACTCACTTTTGAATCTCCCACTCTTTTCCATGTTGTGAGTACATTGTTCATTTTATTTCCGTACATGTACTCTCTACATGGTATATGAGCTCTAGGTGGAGCTTTTGGTGGTTCTTTCGGTGGTGAGTCGTGACTTTGGAGATATTGATGATGGTGGTGCTTGAATTTGGTGGTGTTGCTTCCTCCTCATTGAAGAAGCCTTTTGCCATCAACTTTATCTTCTTTGGATCTTAATTTTTCCTGTTTGTCCACCCTCCTGCCCTCTTTGTAGAGGCATTGTGACATTTTTTTCATTAATCAGGAGGTATTTATGTGATCTATGTGGATTCTCACCCATTTGAGCGGTACCTTTGGGAGCACAATCGATACCTTCTCTAATTAGTGGCCCTTTACATTTCAAATAATGTATTTGGGTTACTATTACATGCATATCATCATAGGGTTCTGCAGGTTCATCATACACGTCTTTTATACATGCCAAAAATTCTGCATCTCCACATTTCTAGCAACTGAGGAGCTCATTTGTAGGGTTGCAGAAATTGAGATCTGAATTATTGCAACCCAATCTGACATGCTGCAGTGCACCTTTAGCCCTCTCATGAAGGTCCAAGATTAAGAGCAATAAGGACCCTCAAATCAAACATGCTATGCCATGTGCTAATCACCTTCACTTCATTGGACGAAGAAGCAAAATCCATATCAGCATAGGGACACATTCACTGACGATGCTGAGTTAAAGATAGATTAAACGAATGACACTCCATCCTGAACACTTGCTTTTATTTCTTCATTAGTAATGCAATCAAGACAGATGCAGAGTTAACAAATGGATTAAAGGAATGATACTCTATCCTGAACGTTTGCTTTTATTTCTTTATCACATTAACTAATCAAATGCAACCAAGACAGATGCTGAGTTAACAAATAGATTAAACGAATGATACTCCATCCTGAACATTTGCTTTTATTTCTTTATTAATAATATGTAGCATTAAAGTTGCACCTTTCTCATGTTGAGGTAAAAAGCCTGGGAATCCACAGAATCTTGATCCAAACTCAGTGAGGAACGGGAGGAATGGCCGCACACATCCAAAGAGCAATACTCTTTATCATACATTTTCTGGACAAATGTTGATTCCATAGAGTCTAGATATGATGAATGTTTCTCATCTGTCCATGTTGTTTCTGCTGATTCATCAGTCTGCATGACAAAGCACGATGCATTTTCTGAGATGGAAGATTACCTGAAAGAGATGTATACTGTAAGAGATGTATACTATATATGCATTGAAGTGATATCGATATGGTATTTGTTGAAATGAGGGCCTTTTCCTTATTGTGGCTGAGTTCAGCTATTGACCTTATATTAAACAATTTACCATTTGTGATTCCTGCTGCTTTATGATCTATAAGGAAATTGATTGAAAAGGCTTTTGGATTGTTTCATCTCACTTTGCACAAAATACCTTCAACTTGGAAGATTTCTCTGGAGTTTTGGATTTATCAACTTCATAATGGACAAAGATAATTAATCATCAAGTATTTCTTTTCCCAATCAGCTCATACACCAATAATCAACACTTCACTAGCAGCCATTCAGATTTCAGACAAACTAGAAAGACAACAAATAAGAAAAGAAGCCAAGTTCTAAGAGAGGAACAAGAACAGACACCATCAGCAATCCTATGATGTATACCTGCAAAGCCTGGATTCGAGAAGGTCAATGACTTTAACATGGAACAAACGAAAAAACGAATTGTGGTTTAAGGATATGTCTCTGGAGATTATTAATCATCAAGTATTTCTTTTCCCAATCAGCTCGTACACCAATAATCAACACTTCACTAGCAGCCCTTCAGATTTCAGACAAACTAGAAAGACAACTAAGAAAAGAAGCCAAGTTCTAAGAGAGGAACAAGAACAAACACCATCAGCAATCCTATGCTGTATACGTGCAAAGCCTGGATTCAAGAAGGTCAATGCCTTTAACATTGAACAAACGAAAAACCGAATTGTAGTTTAAGGATATGTCTGTGGAGATCATCCAGAAACATTCTTCAACAGGATATGGAAAGACATTCGTCAGAGGGAGAAACCACCAATCTTATTGTAGATCACATGATAGACTCCTAGTTGGAGCAACAATTGAGTCTCATCTGCAGAGGATGAAAGCATCTGGAACTATTGTCCTATTGTCACACTGCATCACTATCTCTTGTAGTAAGAGCACTCAAAAAGCAATGCTTTAAAATCCAATTGTGTAATAACTTCAAAACAATCGGCAAATGACTCTGAAAACGAGCTTTCCAATGTCTTTCAAAATGTAACTCAAAATAAAGGAGAACATGCACTAGATAGCTTTATGGATGAGTTCAGCGGACAAGTGCTCTTTCATCTAGATAATCAACTTATGGCATCCAGCATCAAGGACTTGATAGTTCATCTAGAAGATCAATTCAGGACAGACCTCATCATTGTCTAGGGGGTGTATATGTAAGTGCACTATGATTCCATTTCGTATCACAATTCCCAACCACTTTCAATCTTGTTGTTATTTTTTCATTTATATCCAAACAGATGTGTGTGTGTGTGTGTGTGTGTGTGTGTGTGTGTGTGTGTGTGTGTGTGTGTGTGTGTGTGTGTGTGTGTGTGTGTGTGTGACATGTGCATGAGTGTGTGTATGTGCGTGCGTGTGTGCGTGTTTGCGCATGTGTGTGTCTGTCTGTGTGCGTGTGTGTGTGTGTGTGTGTGTGTGTGTGTGTGTGTGTGTGTGTGTGTGTGTGTGTGTGTGTGTGTGCATGTGTGTGTGCACATGTGTGCATGTGTATGCATGGCCGACATATATTTGTGAGGAAAATGCCTTCTTTATTTTTTTTTCTTTATGTAGAAACAACAAATAACCTGGATATCATAAAGGGCCTATTTTCTTTTTGCCTGGAAGATAATGCCAAGGAGATAATGTACATGACCTCTCCTAATATCCTCAAAATGTCCAATATAATCCAATAAACTTCCTTTGCAAGTTATCGAGGTAAACCATGAGGAGAGATTCTTGTCTTGTGATATATAACAATATCTAAATTCCAAAGTATAATGATATTCTTTTATGTTTGTTCTTTTTGTATGAATAGACCCATAAGCCATAATCATCACCACTTGATAAAGAATATAACTATCCAACAAACACCTGAAGACATACTTCACAATTTTGCAATGTTGCATAGAAAAGTTGTGCATGTATTTGCAAAATAAGATATTGTATATCTGAACTTGTATTACACAACCCTATTGTTTGACTGTACAAAGTCACATCCTCAAAAAAATCATTATCACAATTGCTTGAAGACTTCACATTAAGATCCACAGGTGCAATTTGTAACAAAGCTTATAACCTTTTGTTCTAATCCTTCATGTTTGAATTGTGACATAAGATACAACCATCTTTTTGTGTGAATTAAATGTTGGAATCATTGTGGAAAAGATCCTTGTCTGACATAGAAAAAGCGTTTCTTTAGTTAACCTTGAAGTTAGTTTCTTTTCTTTCATTTACAGCTGTAACTGACATGTCATGAGCATAGAAAATCACAATGAAAATTACATGAAGAGTACAAGAAACAGAAAATGGAGCTACTAAGAAAACTTGTTGCAAAAGATATGCACGTATCTTCTCATATCATGCTATAAGTATTTGCATTAACCCATAAAAAGCTTTTTCAAACTGCACTAAATGTTCTTTACTTAGAATCTCAAAATATAAAAGTTGAGATACATAGACATTACCATGAAAATCACCATTCAAGAAAGTTCTTGCCAAGCTGATGGATCTTCTCTCTAAAAGTGATTTACCATATAATATATTAATAACACATTTTACTGTATGCGAGATACAATGCAAAGGCTTCACCCCACTCAACATCCTTTTTCTTAGAAAAACTGGAAACTGCCAATCTAACCTGAAATTGTCAACCATACCATCTTAATGTCTTCTAATCTTAAAAATCCACTTGATAATTATATACTTCCTAATTACTAGTAGCTCACATAAATCTCAAGTAGGGATATCATCTTTGGCTTTCAAATCGCACAGTAATTACTCTTTTTTTCTTATGAAGCTTCTCTAACAAAGAAAGTTCTTCTTCGTTTACAAGAGAAGACGTAACAGAATCATGTGACATAAACACATCATGTATATCTATATCATCGAATGCATCACCTCTATTGATAGCGTAAAATTGTCTTCTTAACTCTTTTAATTTAGTTCCCCTACAAGTCCTACATGAAGGAAGTATATTCGTTTTTGACTTACAAAGAGTTTCTTAAAGTCATTTAGGAATTCATTTAGGAATGGTCTTTAAGTGTTCTAAAACTTGTGTATCACCTATGCATGTTTCCTCATGAAGTGGCAGAGGAATTATGGAACAATATCTTCACTTGACGATGGAGATACACATGGTTACGGATTTTTGGCATATAAATCAGCAAATGAATCATTTAATTTCCATGGTAAAGGTTCCATATAATATATCAAATGCTAACTAAAAGTTAAAATTCTTCTCATGTATACAGTATATGGTAAATTTCAGCAAAAACAACATCCATACAAAGGAACTCTTGGTTTTTAGATTATTTACATTTTAAATTATAACCAATAAATATATTTTATCTGACTTTTAATTGAAATCCTACAATGTATGAGCATATGAAATAGATCCAAAGACTCTAAAATCATTTGCATATCGTTTATTAAAATATTATGCTTCAGAAATGATGATTATCTTCACTCTATTCATTATGTAGCTGACACATTGAATTACATCAAACGAAAATTTATGTGAAATATGGTTGCTACTTAACATAGATCATGTTATCTTTATAAGAACATAGATCATGTTATCTTCATAACAGTGTTCTTTTGATAGATTCATTTTTTATTGTCAAGTCTATCTAATTGTAAATTGATGTTCTTTACCTTTCTTAAACAAGAAGACTTCACATTCTTAAGGCATGTACTCCCCATGATTTGTGTGTAATATTTGAAAATTCATGCTTATTTTATTCTCAGCTAAATTGAAAAAAGATATCCTTGAAATATATGAACGCATCTAAATTGACTTTAAATTCCAAAATCCACCTGAACCCTGACCCTAATATATTAATACATACATACATACATACTTCTTTTTGTTTATGAAAAAACATGTTCTTCCAAATAAAAAAGAAGTATGCTTGTATTTATGCATGTATGTACTATGTATGTATGTCGATAATCATGATTGTATGCATGTGAGTTAGGAGCCCAGCCAAATCCTGTAGGAAAGAAGGTGCTTAGATAGGAGGCATCTTGCTCAACCATTTATATGCCTTAACAAGCCCACCTCAACCTAGCACATTTGTCTCAACTATGCATTCATCAAAATTTTTTCTAGGTTCTTTTTTATTGAATTCGCTATGTTTTCATGGTTCACTTCTCAAAACAGGTACCTACATCTCTGTCTTGCCTGCACTTCAAAATCCCTGGTTTCTTTTTAGCTTGTGTGTGCATGCTCTTAGATTTAGGTGCTGGTTTTCGATCGCTATTGTGTGGCTTATGAGGCTCTTAGGTTTTCATTCACTTCCATTGTTCTTCTGCACCTTAACCTCTTAAGCCCCTTCTTTGTAATTTCGCCTGCTGTTGTGCCTTCACCCTCTGCCCTTATTATTGTGTCTGCTGCTAGCACTGTTTTCTCTTTCCAATACATTTGCTCCTACATTGATCCTTCCCTAATATACTCCTATGCTGCTCCTCTCTTTCTGCTGTATACAGAGCTGGTCTCATTCGGATTTCTTTCTTTTTTTTAGATCTCAAATTCGTTTTGTTTGCTCACCATGATGGACCGCGTACTTCTTTTATCCATGTGGATATTCCTTTGACCTTACATCATCCACCCTACCACAATTCTCAGTCATGAGAACATTTGGTATTGGCCATATTTGGTCTTGGCCATGCCTGATATCCTTGATGATGGACTTAACCATAACCCAGATGCAGCATGTGATGTGAAATCTACCACTAAATCAGAAAAGATAGCAGATAAAATCTTTGCTTTCCACCAAAAGGGTGTAGTTTTGTACACTTCGGATAAACTCAGGTTGGTTACCACGATTGCTTAACATCTTGATGAATGATTTCATCATGATGCTATGGATCATGTTTACTTATCTGGTCATGATCTTTATGAGGTTGTACTCAGAACCTATGCGGATTGAGATACCTTATCTAGCCATTGTGCCATCTCTTCTTTGAGGCCTGCTTATGTTTTCCCTTGAAAACCAAATAAATATATTCATGAAGAATTGCGTCGAGTGTGTCCTATCTATGTGGATCTCCTTGATCTTCCATGCTATCTCTAAGATCATATGGCTGAAATTGGTCAAAATACTCCAAAGATTTTTTATATCCCTCCAAATTCGGCCCCTAACAGCTAGGGTTTGCGTTATGAGGGAGGTTCAAAAACCCTTTCTAGCTTCCATGATTGTTGCTATCAAATACGTCATTGAGACAATAGTTCATCTCAAATGGGACAACCTCATTGGTGATTGTTTCCATTTTGGTAAACCTAAGTAATTCTCTAGATCTTTCCCTACTTCACATGGTTTTGGCTCACTTCTCATAATGTGATGTTGGTTGTGTGCATGAAGACAAATTGCATCATAATTAGAGTTTGATTGTAACTACTGCAAATTTGTGCATTGCTTATGCTTATACAACCTCCTCCCAATATTCTTGATGTTTTTATATCCTTCATCGTATCCTGCATCCTATTGTCTTGTACAATTTTCCAATAGACATTTGATTTGTTCCTTTCATTATAATTGCAAACTTCGTGTATTAGTGAATGTTTATGGTTCATACAACTACATGGGCCAAGTTCAACTTTGGCGAGCTCTAATTTCTTATATGCAGGAACTTTGTTGTGATCATATCTAGATGTTGGACGCTTTCACATGGTGAACCATCATATTGATTCTTTGACTGCTACCTTCCGTAGGTTCACGATAGAAAAAGATATCGCCATTTGGTTAGAAATCGCCCACTTGTGCAGTGAGTTTGGGATGCCTGAAAAGGCACGTGTTCTTGGATGCGATAGCCAAAGTGCTATATGTTTGGCAAAAAATGCCATGTTCCATGCTCGCACAGCATATTGATGTGAGATACCGCTTCATCAGAGAGGTGATAGAGGATGGCATAATCACTTTGATCAAGATCAATACTTCACTGAATCTTGTAGATGCTCTCACGAAGTGTCTACCCAAGGCACAACATCAACTATGTATACAGATGGTGGGAGTTACTTAGCTTAAAGGAGCCTCATTCATCCTTTAAGTGGGAGGTTGTTGGGGATAAAGGCCCCAGGGACTCTCTTGTTGTATATTTTGACTTCCATGTGAAAGCTCTCTCCGATAGCCTTTCAGACATATTTTTGTTATATTTTTTGGACCCCAAATTGGGGAGTTATAAGCATTTACATTATTTTTATGACTTTTGGTTATTGACCATGCGTGAACATGCCCAAATGACCTAAAAGTCACTTATCAATAAGACTTGGTCCCACTCTCATAACTTGATAGGGATTCCTTCAACTTCAGCTTCTCCATCTTCTTCTCCAAATTTTTGTGTAGGTTTCTCTCTCTACTTTCTCTCTCCTCATGCAAGAGCCCACCCACCACATAGCTCTCTGCGACCTCTTTCACTCTCTTGAGTCCTCTCCTCAAGGCTCAAGACCTTAAGGCTTACCTCCTCAGTTGTAAGCCTTACTCCTCTCTTACCTTTGAGCTACTACCTTCATAGTGTGGTACCGATTCCGAACTTCGATTCTCACTCATACTTGAGTTCTCTGTCATCTATGCCATATGAACCATGACAATACTTTTGAAAGGGTTCAAATATGGTGCTTAGGAGGTAGAGGACTTGTTGTAGTGTGTGTGTGCGCACCGCAAAAGGTGGAGGCTCTGGTCCTAGAATGGAGGGCGATAGCAAACGGTGAGGTGTAGCTTGTTGTGGGGGTGGGGGGGGGGGGGGGGGGGGGGGGGTGGGGGGGGGGGGGGGGGGGGAGGGGGAGAGAGAGAGAGAGAGAGAGAAGAGATAGTTGGTCAACAAATTTTGGATGGGCTACAAATGAATGACTTACCCCAAAGTCTTATTGAGTTATGTTATATAGGACCCTTTTAGGGTTGGCCAAGTTAATATTGAACTTGGCCCAAAAATAAAGAATAAGTGACATAGCCTTTATAAATAGGCCTTTACACATGTATACACTATCCGAAGCATAAGGTACATCTTGCATATCATTGATTGCTTCTTGTGTCTTGGGACAATCTTCCTTGGAGATTTTATCATATGGCTGTAATGGCACTCCAAGAGGCTTTGCATCAGCCATGTTAAATCTGTCCAGCACTTTTTTCAATGTATTTTTCTTGAGATAAATACAATGTGTGTTGTTCCCTTTGCCTCCTAATCCTTACTCCAAGTACATGTTCAACTTCCCCAAGGTCTTTCATTGAAAATGCAGATTTCAGCTGCTATTTAAGGGCATCAACAGTGCTCCTTTTCTTGGCAGCAATGAGCATATCATCAACATAGAGCACAGGAATGATTGGGCTGCCATCTTCATCACGTTTTGTGTACAAACGATGATCTGCATGTTCTTATACCCAACAAATTTTGGATGGGCTACAAATGAATGACTTACCCCAAAGTCTTATTGAGTTATGTTATATAGGACCCTTTTAGGGTTGGCCAAGTTAATATTGAACTTGGCCCAAAAATAAAGAATAAGTGACATAGCCTTTATAAATAGGCCTATACACATGTATACACTATCTGAAGCATAAGGTACATCTTGCATATCATTGATTGCTTCTTGTGTCTTGGGACAATCTTCCTTGGAGCTTTTATCATATGGCTGTAATGGCACTCCAAGAGGCTTTGCATCAGCCATGTTAAATCTGTCCAGCACTTTTTCAATGTATTTTTCTTGAGATAAATACAATGTGTGTTGTTCCCTTTGCCTCCTAATCCTTACTCCAAGTACATGTTCAACTGCCCCAAGGTCTTTCATTGAAAATGCAGATTTCAGCTGCTATTTAAGGGCATCAACAGTGCTCCTTTTCTTAACAGCAATGAGCATATCATCATCATAGAGCACAAGAATGATTGGGCTGCCATCTTCATCACGTTTTGTGTACAAACAATGATCTGCATGGCTTCTTTTATACCCATGTTTGAGAATAAAAGCATCAAACTTTTTGTACCATTGCCTAGAAGCTTGCTTCAGCCCAATACAAGCTTCCATTGAGCTTACATACAAGATGTTCCTTTCTAGGAATAACAAAACCTTCTGGTTGTTTCATGTATATCTCTTCTTCAACATCACCATGCAAGAAAGTTGTATGTACATCCATTTGGTCCAGCTCTAAATCAAGAGTAGCCACTATGGCAAAAAGGACCCGCAAAGTGGTCATCTTCACTTCAGGAGAAAACACTTCTTGGAAATCTATGCCCTTAGTTTGAGCATATCCTTTTGCAACCATCCTTGCTTTATACTTGGGTTTCTCATCAACAGTCTTGATTTTATATACCCATAAGTTACGAATAGCTTTCCTTCCTTTGGGCAACTCAACCAAGTCCCAAGTATTATTAGAATGCAAAGCTTGAATTTCTTCCTTCATAGCAAGCTCCCACTTATTGCTGTGCTCACATGCTTTTGCCTCTCTATACGTAAGAGGTTCTCTCTCATCAGTCAACATAATATAGTGCAGCGAGGGGTCATATCTATTCACATTACTCCTAATACGAGTAGATCGTCTCACCCAATGATCCACATTCTCTGGTAATGGATCTACATCAGGTGGTATAATAAAATCATTATTTACATGTTGTTGTACATCATTTCCAGCATTGTTTTCAGCATTATTACTTCGTGGTTGCATACGCCCTTCAAGAGCCTCTTCTTGTTGTCCAACATCATCTGGCTCAAAAAGCACTGGATTATCTACATTTTTAGCCATATGTGGTCCATCCTCAAGGTCTGCAATAGGTCTAACATGTGGCTGATCTTGCTGAAATGTGACCTTTTTATGGTCATGTTTCAAGGCAACATTATTTTGTAGCAGCCTTCCCTCATTAAGAACAACATCCCGGCTGCGTATGACCTTTTTCAGCTGAGGTAACCATATTCTATAACCCATTTCACCTTCTTCACCATATCCCATGAAGAGGTCTTTAATGGATTTGGCATCAAGTTTACTCCTCAACTCAATCCTGTGTACAAATGCTTCATCTTTGGATTTGAATAGTTGCACCCAAATCTTCCTACAAAAATCATCAACACAAGAAACAAAATACAAAGCATCCCCCATAGATTTGGTGGGCATGCTTCATACATCAAAATGGACAAAGTCTAATATACAAGAGTTACGAGACACACCAGAGTAATAGGAATTTTTCACTTGCTTTTTATATTGACAATCATTACAAAAATCTAGTTTAGTGCCTTTAACATCAAGCTTCTTCAAGTTACAAAGTTTGGATAGACCTTTTTGGCTCATAAGGCCAAGTCTTTTATGCCACAATTCCATATGAGAATTAATCTCAACTAGTGCAATGAATTTGCCAAACAAGGTCGTTCCATGCAAGCAATACAAAGTTCCCCTTTCGTGCCTTTAACAATCAACCATGACCCCTTGGTCCTTCCATGAGCCTCTTTCAAAATAAAACGATGTAACCATGCATATCCATTTGCCCGACAAAAATCAAACTCTTCTTGATTCCTAGGACATCTTACATTATGCAAGACAAGCTCATTTGTACTGTCTGTCAAAAGATGCAGAGTGCCAATACCTTCAATGTGACATACATGGTCATTCCCTAAGTATACATGGCCATGGTTGCCCGGATGAAAAGTAACAAAACACTCCTTGACAGGAGTCATATGAAACGAAACACCAGAATCAACAATCCATGTCTGGGTCAATGCATCATTTATAGTCAATAGAGAAGCAATCAGATCACTTTTAGTGATCGACATGTCCTATACATGAACATTGCAAGAGGCATCATGTGCATGAGCATCGTCAGTTGATATAATAGCACATGAATATCTTCCATATCTGAAAGTTCCTCAACAACAACACTAGAGGCCACATTGGCCTTCTCTTTTTCTTTGTGGCTGTCTTGTCCATCTGTCCTGTCTTCTTTCTTGTCCTTTCTTTTGTCTCAAGCATTCTTCTTCCTCTCAAGCTCTTCCATATGGTATCGGAAGTTGGGCTTCTTGTGACCTTTCCTACCACACTGGTAACATGTCACATAACTACCCTGCTTATTGTTGGAGCTTCCCCTTTCTTTGCTTTTGCTCTTACTTCTCTATGAATAAGATCCCTTCTTCTCTGATCTTCCTCTCACCATGTCTGCAGAGGTGCCTCCTTCACCACTTGCTCTTCTCCTCATCTCTTCAATTCAATATAGAACCCCTCACACCATCAAAAGTAAGATTGGGGTTATTTGATAATGAGACCACCAAGGTCTCCCAAGAATCACGAAGTGTCATAAGCAGAAAAATAGCTTTCAACTTAATCATCGAAGGGAGGCATCCTTGAGTCCTACAATTGTGATAGAGTACCTATAAACTGAGCCAAGTGCTCTGCAGCGCTCTTTGACTCGTCCAACTGCATGCCAACTAATTTCCTAATCAGATGTACTTGATTAACAGGTGTGGTGTTCTCATAAGTGGCCTTAAGCTTGGCCCACAACTTCGAAGCTGTACTGATGCCTTTGAGGTCTATAAGAATATCATCTGACTTGGCCATTTTTATGTGATTGCCCTTCTATTCAAATTATGCCACACATCATCTGACATGCCTTCCAGCTTTTCTGCTTCCAATGCCCCGTCACAATCTTTGAGGAAGAGAATTCCCTTAATTCACTCCTTCCAAAGATCAAATCATGTGCCCTCGAAGAGGCAAATCTCAAAACGATTCTTCATATCTGAGGACGACAATGCCATGGTTGCACAAATAAGAGATTAATGTGCTGAAACTTTGGGCAAAATGCACCAAAATCAAGGTATCACCTCTAAAACTGGTGCACAATGGCTTCAAACAGTTGTAGGAGCAAAATGAAGCCAAATCGAGCCGATTGGAGCATAAAATTAGAATCTGAAATTTTCTGAAAATTTTTGCAGAAAATTCAAGCAAGCGAATTTGTGCTTAAAATCAACAATTTTGATTTCTTTTGACCTCAATATGTGTACATAAGGCTATAACGTAGCCTTTCAAACAAAATAGGAGCAAAAGCCCCAAATTTTGATTTAGAAATTTTTTTAATTCTCAAAAAAATACCACAGTTTGCAGTACATAAGCAATTTCTTTTGCCACAATTCAATACATAAGTTGTTAGACTTGTGTATTGCTGTTATGACCTGTAAAACACCTATTAAGACCTGTAAAACACCTGAAAAGAGCCTGTTATGGGCTGTTGCGACCCCAAAGTGTTCCTCTTGGCCCCGGAGCAAAGTTCTTCACGATGAAATCAAAGATTATAGCGAAAAGTGGGGTCCTCTTTGCTCCACAGCACCTGCGCAGTAGCTCTGAAACCCTAATCTTGCTCTGATACCAATTGAAAGGATTCAAATATAGTGCTGAGGAGGTAGAGGACTTGCCGTAATCTGTGTGTGCCTCAAAAGTGGAGGCGTTGGTCCTAGAATGGAGGGTGATACCAAAAGGTGAGGTAGAGCTGTGAAGAGAGAGAGAGAGAGAGAGAGAGAGAGACAAAGAGACAGAGAGAGAGAAGATAGTTGGTGAGAGAGAGAGAGAGAGAAGATAGTTGGTGAGAGAGAGAGAGAAGATAGTTGGTCGACAAATTTTGGAGGGGCTACAAATGAATGACTTACCCCAAAGTATTATTGAGTTATGTTATATAGGACCCTTTTAGGGTTGGCAAAGTTCATATTGAACTTGGCCCAAAAATAAAGAATAAGTGACATAGCCTTTATAAATAGGGCTATACACATGTATACACTATAAAGGGGTCATTTATGACTTTATCCCAACAACTTTTTTGGTTTTATTGGAAGTACTTTTTTTTAGTTAAATATTGTCTGTGATGTATGATGTGGCTATTTAATGTTGTCTTCCATATAAGTGAGAGTTTTATTAATGATAACTTATAAGTATTTGTTCAATGTTTATCTATAATGTGATAGCTTGCAACATAGTGCATCACATCTTTGTGTATACTTCACTTAAAAAAACTTGTTTTTATTATTTTTTTTGTGTATTTGTGTTTTTATAAGTTAACAAAATAATTATGCATGGTCTTTATTTGAAATTGGCATCAAAATCAACACATTCTGAGTGTCGTCTCTGATTGGAATCCTTGAGACGATCCAAGTCCTATCCTGACATGAGGATGTCACCATTCTGGGGACATGTCACCATTCCCTAGTGACTATGGTTTGGATGCAAGCTCCTAGGCTTTGGGGTGGGTCCCTCTTGATCCTATGGTTAGGAGGTGAGTCTGATTGCTTCCCTTTCTATGTTTGTGGATATGGCTTGTGTTTTGAATTGTTTGCAAGAAGGAACTTGGGATAGCACTACCAATGCACAACCCTAAAAAAGTACAAGATTTTTCTACTTTTATGAAAAAGGTGTACACATTACTTTTGTTTATAATTTTTTTATACTTTTTGAAAGGAAGAAGAACTCAACTTCAAAATCTCATAGCATACTTTTCACCATCGAATTAGAGGTGAAAAACAATTTTCCTAGCAGTCTTTGATTGAAAGAGAATCCTCTTCTAATTTAAGCCATAGATAAGCCTACTTCCTCACCTATAGGAACACCTATTGGGATCCTCAAACACAATCTCCTCTACCTATCATCATGGAGCTAATCTTATTCACAGCTCCCTTTAGCCCTCATACTCGTGCTCTAAACCTTTACGATCAGCCTGGAGCCTCTACATCTGTCTCCATGCCTTCTTAGCTTCCATTTTCCTCTCCATATCCACATATAGTGGGTGCAATTAATTCTTTATTATTGTTCATATCGATTTGGGGATTGTTCTACAACCTATTGACTATTCAAATTAAAAACCTTGTGTTCAACATCTTATGAAGTATTTACCTAATGTTTTCCCCCCCCTCTCTGCAACATAGGAATTTTCATATCTATGATCTTTGGAGATGATACGTTGCTGTCTTTTCCAAAGATCTGCATATTTTACTTGTTCATTTGCTAATTGCTTCTTCAACATTACATATATTTGGAGCTCCCGTATCTAAAGTTGTCAGTATGTTGTTTTCTTTTGCAAGTATTTGTTGTATACTTGGAGCTACTTTATCTGCTATTGGACTACAACCATATGAAAATTTGAAAGTTGCACCTTTTTGACCAAGACATCATTTATATTAGCATCTCTCATGATGCAACAAGCTTTGTTATAAGCATGTTGTAATCTTCATGGATCCTCTACAATCTGCTATTTATTTTCCTTTGATTTATCTCCACCTGTCTAAAAGTTCTTGTATGTCCTTGTGATCTCTCTACGTGTACATCAACATAAGCATGTTTTCCAACATGGTGTCATGTACAAGAGGGTTGCGAAAAGATTTTACTAATGAGAAGAAAACTAAATTTTGAGGTTTTGAGTGATGTGTGGATCAAGGCATATTTCATTGCTATCAAAGTGCAACATTCTCACAATCAAATTGAAAACATGAAGCCTAAGCTTGAGTGAATCTCGTATTATATAGGTTAGAAATACCACAAAGATGTAGAACCAAGCAAGCTATGAGACTAATAACTCACTTATCCAAACATAACCATAGAATGACTTGGGACACATCAAATTGTTGTTTTGGGACACACAAGATAACATCGTAAGGAAATGTCTATATCTAACCGAAAGATGAGCAAAACCATCAATGTTCGAAGAGTTGGACAAAAATCAGTGACACCTTGTAAAATGTAAATTATGAGATCCGACAAACAAAAAGGAAAAGAAAAACAGCACAACGATGAATACAAATAGGTAGAGAGAGGTTTTCGAGATGAGGCCCACCAAAATTTAGGCAGTCACACTTAAAGCAATGACTAGCATCTATAGGAGTCGTCACACTCTTTTAGACTCTGCAAATGTAAAAGCAAAAGAAACAAAAGGACTTACTCTTGAATGGACTACTTGATTTCTAATAAAGAACCCATCTTCTTCGTCGAAATGACCACTCCATCCTGAAGTAACGGAGAATTCGGATTTCCCACTGTCGGAATCATAACCATCTTTCACGCTCTCGGAACATGTACGCTTAAAGGAACCATGGGCATATCCATCATCCTGAGCAAGAAGTTCCTTGTCGTTATCGGCAACAGTTGTTGCGGAAACCATACTTACCCAACGCAAAATTCACAAGGATTCCTTCCGAAGAAGGTACTTCAAATCATTTTCACTTTACTGTAAGGAAATACGGGAGTTGATGCACACATAATGGCAGATCATCTTGCTCACGGGATAGATCCCCCCACGGTCCAGAAACTTAGGAAGACAAAAGACCATGCAGGGAAAACGCATCATGCTGTGATTTTTGAGAAGAGGTTCATGAACGGAAAGTCCGAACGATTCAGCCCCCTTGCCGAGAAAGGGACGCCTATTATGCTGCCCCAGCAGCTGACCATGAACGGGCCGAGGCCCCCAAGTTAGCTCCGGATAAGAAATCAAACCTGCGACAGTTTTCGAATTCCACTACCCGAACGAGGGAGAGCTGCAAGGACTGATTGCTCGATTGTCGCAGCTCAGTGCCATCTTGAACAATGATCATACTCGTCACATTTGACCGTCGCTTGCCGTCTCAACGTATTGCAGCCACTGATTTTCTCAATCAAAAAACACCCAAAAAGAGAAAAGCGATAAAGCGTAGTTGCAAAGGACACATCGAATTTTAACTCTACGTGGAAAAAGTGATTCTATATCCCAAAAAGCGTACAAAAGCATAAAAGCTAATAAGCCTAGAGGCGTTTTCACTCTCTGGGGGGGGGGATTTCCTCCTCTATACTCTTAGGGCCGTTTCACAATGGGGCTGCATGCACAAAACCATATAGCACACCTTGTAGTAGTTCATGAAAGAAACTACTCCTACCAAGTTGAAGAAGACTTCTTGTCCAATCTATTCCAAGTAAGAAAATGCACAAAACCATATAGCACACATTGTAGTGGTTAATGATGAAAACTACTCCCACAAAGTTGAAGAAGGCTTCCAAGATATCCAAAGCTCAAGTGATGCCATGCTTTTCAAAATTTTTTATCTCATGCCATGCTTTTCAAACTTTTGTAGAAATCTTATATAAGCCTTCCGTGGGCTTTTGCAATATCGATGACTTTTTACTTAAGTTATTGCCTTTTCACATTGATTTCACATTGCCCAAGCAATAAAAAGGTATGCAAAAATTCACATTCAGATTTTGACCATTTTTTACCCAATTTGACCACCGTGTTGACCTTTTAACCACTATTTTGACTTTTAGGTTGGACTTTCCCCAGCAAAAGGTTGATCCTTTTATTATGATTTTGTTGATTTTGCTAACAATTCTCTTCCTAACCTAACACTAAGGGCATATGGAAGGTAGGAAACTTGTTGAAGATTTTGGTACATGTACAATTGTTTTCACATATCATGCAAAGTATCCACTATTAGATATATTTAATACTCTACAAAGTGACCAAAAATGATCCATGGTTCTCCAACTTGTAAGGCCCCCATTATGAGGAGAAGCCATTGTGAGCCTCTAGACATTTGTAGAACCCAAACTTCCAAGTTAGACGAGATATATGTGTGATCATTGATCTTAATAGATTATCTTTGTGAGTCTAACCATTTGGAGAGGGGGGCTTGCCCCCTTCTATGAGCTCCCAGGGGCCTATCTTCCCAATAGGTAAGGCGGAGATGGTAGGACTTTTTGTCAATTACGGAATGTTAAATTATTATAGTTTATTTTATGTATATTTTAATGTGCTTTGTGTTTTGATATAGTAGTTGAAGGTTCTTAAGGGCATGGATTGGTGTGGGATTATTCAAATGCATTTGGACATAAATAGAGAATTCATATATTTCTCCTTTAGATTACTCCTTCGATTTACTCCAAGGCATCGACTAAGGCATATAAATTTGGCATCTTTGGCTTCCATGACTCCCTTGGTTGCTTGCAAACACGCTTTAATTAAGGAGTGGCAATAAGAACTCTTTCATTTAGCAAGGAAGGGATTTGAACCCACCGCCTCTCATTCACAGTCAAGTGTTTTACACTACACTATGTATATGTCTTTTCACTTTATTCCTTTTTACTTATATTTAATATAATATTCATCTCTCTTTATTTTTTGATTCCCAATAATTACCCTTTCCATCACGTTGGAGGGTACATCCCATCAAGGGATAGCATCATAGGATACATCCCTTCAGGGTATAGTGTCGTAGGGTATATCCCCTTAGGGTACATCCTATCACCGTATAGTCTAGCAAGGTACATCCCAATACATCAAGGTAGAGCATGTTAAGATCTTTCCTATTTGTTGGATGTATCCTTAATGCAACCTCCCAACTTTACAAGAGGACCTTCCAATATCAAATCACAATGGATCCATAAGACTTCATTGAATCCCCATTACGATCACTTAATTTCTCAATATCATTCACAAACACAATAATAAAATTCTCCAAACATACATTTCCATGCATGTTTTTTTACATGGAACATGCTTATAATTGGTCAATGATGGGACATGTGACTAACTATCCATATCTATTTTCTTTCTTATCAAATGAGTTCAATTGCTTTTTTAAGCAGGGGGCATGTTATCACTTATGGAATGTTAAATTATTGGAGTTTATTTTATGGAGATTTTAATGTGCTTTGTCTTTTGATATAGCAATAAAATCTTCATGATGGCATGGATTGGTGGTGTGGACTTATTCAGATGCATTTGGACATAAGTAGAGAAATAATATTTTGATATATTTTGTAAATAAAAGACCCTCCTAGAGTGTTGTTTCTAGAAAGCCATAAAAATAGTGGTTGAGATAAGGATCGCTATAGAATGGGATTTTTGTAAATAAAAGATAAGGCTCACTGTAAAAAGTGAGCAACTTTCAACTTACATGCCTACTTTCCAAAGCGCATGCCTTCATTGTAATTTCTATATTTGGATGTACTAAAGAACTATAAATACATGCACTCTAAAGACTCCTCTAATATAGTGCATGGGGGGAGATTATACCCAATATTATGTATTGTTTCATCTATTGTGCATCTCTGTTTCTGTTTCAAATTTTGTAGTCTCTCAACACCCGTGATTGTTAGATCCTACAACATATTTTGTCTCACCCACCTATAATTTATCTACACCAACTCCCATTGTAAAAGATTTTTGGATGTATTAATTCCAAAATATCATGAAGATGTATTAAATAAAGAATTTGGTCCAAAAGAAGGAGGAAGGCAATATTATATGCTAAAAAATTTCAGTTATGCTAGGAGGGAGAAATTAAAATTGTATTTGGAAAGAATACATTTTATAATTAAATTTGATTACACTTCTAAAGAGAATTTCGCTATGTTATGTTGAGCTGAAAAGGGGGAAAAGATTAGTTGGGCTCATTGTTTTTATGATTGATTATATGGAGAATTTTTTCTATATGATAAGAGAAAGACTCAATCCAACAGTAGTGTGTGTATACTTAGGCTCAATTTTTCATTATGCTCAGAAAATTGATATGGGTGAAATTAGGTCGCCTATACAACTTTATCAAGGGAAGTATATAGAAGTACAGAAGAAATAGGAATTTGATTTTACCAAGGTGGATTTAGATAAATAAGAGGTATACAAGACTTTAATTAAGGTAGGATATAATGCACAGGAAGCTTTTTCAGTAATTCAAAAGAATAAGGTGATACAAGATATTGACGAGTTGCAAGTATAACCAGTTTTGCAAGTTCTAGAATCCTCAACTCTGAAATTTTTGGGGAAAGTTTTAATTTGTCTAAGAAAATAAAAATTGAATCAGAAGCATTGTACGCAATGCTCATCAATATTTAGGGGCATTACAAAAATTTATTGATAAACAGTAGGTACAACTACAAGAGCATAGGTTGCTAAATGATAATTTAAACTCAGAAGATCATCAAATGAAAAATAAGTAGGTAAAACAATTGGAAGAAGATTTAAAGCAACTCAAAGAGAAGTTTAAGGCTAATACGACATATTTATTGGAATAGCATGCAGTGGAGATGGCAAGAGTTAAGAGATCATTATAAGTATTTAAAGATTGGATGGGGAAAACGGAAGAAAGAGTTGAAGTTGAATTGAAGACATTGGTAGAGATCAATGTTGAAATACAGGTTGAAAATGACATGATGAAGCTTAGATTACAGTCATTGTACGTCTTGGAAAAGCAAACGTTGTAGTAGGAAGAATTAGATCAGCAAATACATTCTAAAATTCCAAGTATGTGGGGAGAAATTAAGGAGAAAATGTCATATATGATAAAGTATCCTTATGATGTAATAAAAGTAGGATTTATAACAAAGTATGAAGAAAAATTGGTGGAGAAAATTAATCAATTGCAAAAAGAAAAGGAAGATTGGATTCAGTAGCGTGAGAAAGTGAATATAGAAGAGACTAGACAGGAAGAGGATAATTTGTCAGATTTCATTCAGCAAAAAGAAAGGGAGGATAAAGTTTTAGGAGTGGATCAAATTTAGTAATCAGATGATAATCCAGTGTCCAAGATAGTGGCAGAAGAATTTGAAGTTGTGATGGAAGTACCAATTGTAGACGGTCCATAAATGGAGCAGATGTGCAAAGAGCAGTAATGTTTGTTACTATGGCCAACACTTTGATTAAGGGATGTGTAAATTCAAGACTTATTTTTGCAAAATCACCCATCCAGCTATGCCAAGTGTTGAACTTGAGCTAGAAGTGTCCACAAATGTAAAACTTAATTGGATAGTTAATTTACTACTCAGTCAGATATTTAGGAAGTTTGCACAATCGGATATGTACTGAATCATATATTGCTCAATCAAAATTTGTTATAAGTAGTTATAACTGGATGTTACCTAAAATTCATGCAACTTAGTAGTTGTATTCACTTGTACTAGATTGTTTTTTTCTATTTAAAGAGTGAAACTATGTGTAAGGAGGAGATAGAGAGAAGAGAGTAGAAGAGAGTATTTGTATGAGGGGTTCTTGACTGTTAATTCAATTAATGATGTTTTCAGTATTGTCTCATCATTCTATTCTTAATTTTCTATTGTTTCTTCTTAGTTAAGCCTGCATATTTTGTGTTTCTACTAAGTCTGATATTTGAAGCGGTTGGTGTGGTACTTCAGTGAAATGACCATCATGCTCTGTTAGAGATTTTGTATGTGTTTTTGAACCCAAAAAATATTGCACATATGGTACAAGGAAGTTATGGAGGACTACACTCACTTAAGGTGAGCACAATGTATGCTCAAAATCTTAGCTCAAAACTCTCAGAAAAGCTCTCTCTTCCCTGTGACTAGAAGGGGGCCCATTTATAAATGATTTTGAATTTGAATCTTGATGAGTCATCCACCTAAAAGTGAACCTAAACCTTAGGAGTGGTCTGAATTTGAATTCCAAGTTGATTCATGGATTTTGGCTTCCTATGTCCACAAGATTCCTCTCTATTTTAGATTTTACATTTGACCAAAATAAGTTCAAGGATTTATCATTTGAATTTTATAAACATAGCTTCACATGACTACATATATGTGAAGTAGATAATGAGAGTAGTCCAAGAGCTAAAGCAAAGATCTTACACTCGCTTCTTTCACCAAGAGCTCCCTCTCAAGCCTAAAAAACTTGAGTCTTCAATTCTTCAATATCGCTTGCAATCCAATCGTTGATTTGAATCTATTCAACTTGACTCCATCCATTGCGTTTGTCATCATATATGCACATTGTTGATGAGTTGATAAATATGGTGTTGACGCCCAAGGTCAAGCACTGGCATAAAAGCGCATCAAGGAAGTGGAGACACAAGAAGAAGGAGCAAGTAGGGAGCTCCAAGAAGCACCTGTCAAATTTTCAGAAGAAATCCCTATAAAAATAGTGATTTTTATCACTAAAAATCATTGTAAATACCATTTTCTATTTTTACAACTCCATTTTGTTCAAGCCAAGGAGTCCTTGAGCTTGAGGAGTATTAGATGTATCATACTACCAATTTTCATAATTTTTAGATTCCGTTTGAGCCCCCAAATAAGCCCGAGAACCTAATTTTTAACTAGGCCGGACACTAGGTCTGGACAGGGCCAAAACCACTCAAAAACTATAAAAAGGGCTAAAGAGCTCATTTTTGGGGTTAGCTTGTTGTAGATTTCAGCTTTGTAAGAGAGTTCTTTCGTAATCGAAGATCTTCCATTGTTCCACTCTTTGCTCTTATCTTGTGTGCGTGTGTATGTACGTGTGTGCATGCTTGTATGCTTTCACTCACTCACTTGTGCACTTCACTTGCTCTTGGTCTTCATACCGGTCCTCACGTCTCCACGGATTGACATTTATGAGGTGAAGCTCCTCACGTTGGTACTCACCATTGTGCTAGAGTGACACCAAATTTGGCACCGTTGTCGGGAGAGAGCTTGGAGGACGAGCGTGTGACGGTAGGACGTAGAGTAGCGACGTTGGAAGGTAAAAAAATCATCATTTTCAGTTCAGTTTTTGAGTTTTCCTTCTTCTTCATCTTCATCATCATCACCATCTCCACCCACCTTCATCTTCTCAGTTTTTTCCATTTTTTAGAGTACATTCACCTTGTTTTTTACTTGTGGTTGTGAACAAGAAGCTTAGAGGGGGGTGCGGAACTGAATCGCTGAAGAAAAACTCTTGAAACACTCTCTAAATACCAAGTATCCGAGCGGTCATTTTCATGAAGTGATAAAACCTACGCCAAGTATCGTGAGTGCAATATGGCGGGTTTGAAGGAAGATTTGGCACCTACAGACACATAGGAGTGACAAGGAGGACACAAGGTACTCATATTTGCAAAAAGTTTTGAATTTGGACTCCAAAAAATCCAAGTATCGTGTTTCTCCCGCAGTTGAGGTATCGCGATACCTGACAAGTATCGTGATCTCCTGTGGTTGAGTATCGCGATACTTCACAAGTATCGAGTATCGTGAGATCCCTGATCGCGATACTTCCCAAGTATCGTGTTTCGAGTATCGCGTTTGCTCAAGTATCGTGTATCGTGAGTCTCTAATCGCGATACTTGTTGGATATCGTGTATCGCGAATACTACTTTCCCGATACCTGGCAAATATCGAGTATCGTCTTGAATTTCCTCGCGATACTTGTCGTGTATCGTGTATCGTGTATCGTGTGATCCTGGTCGCGATACCTACCAAGTATCAAGTATCGTGTTCTCTGAGTATCGAGTATCGTGAACATCAAGTATCACGATATTTCTCAAATATCGTGTATCGTGACATCCCAAATTTCGAGTATCGTGACAAGGTAAGTATCGTGTATCGTGGAGTTTGCTCGCGATACTTGTTGAAGATCGTGTATCGCCTACTTCAAGTATCGCGATACATACCAAGTATCGTGTATCGAGTTCCTCAAGTATCAAGTATCGTGTCCTACAAGTATCGTGTATCGTCTGCTTCCAAGTATCGCGATACTTGATAAGTATCGTGTATCCCCTGTTTTGAAGCATTTCCTGAGAGACCCTGTTTCCCTGTTTTAACCCCCAGAACCCTGAACTGGCATAACTTTCTCATACGAAATCCGTTCAGAGTGATCTTGGGTTTGTTGGAAAGCTCATGGGGAGTACAACAAAAACATCGACTAGTTACAGTAAAATTAATACCAGGATTATTAGATAGGGTATTTTTAAGTTGACCCTCTGGTTGGACTAGGAAGCAAGGGGTTCCACAAGATTTTGAGCAGTTTAAAGGACAATGTGGACTTGGAGACAAGGCTTATGAACCTAAGATCAAGTAGACACTTAGGAAGAGATAGATAAAGTACCAAATCACTTGAAACTAAGGTCAATGCACAATCAAGTCAGGGACTCACAACTCAGGGGTTAACACTACGTGCTGAGTTCATAGACAGTAAAAAATGTCACTTAACTGGGAGGGACTCTTGGCCTCTGAAGACATGCATAGATCCATACCTAGGGAAGGTCTTATGTCCATAGTGGAAGGGGAATATAGGATGTCGCTTCAATACGTATCCACTAACATGCAAGGAATACCCATCTACCTCGATGGTCTATACATGTCAGTAGCCAGAATGAGAAACTCTACTGAATTAGAAATAGTTTTGAGTCCAGCTGTCAAGTACGAAGACGGAGTCTACAGGGACAAGATGGGCCAGATATATGTGGTAACCGAAAACCCTGATCGGATTAATGAAAGAGGAGAGTTAGCTCGAGATCAGGCAACTACCTCACAAAACCCATTCGAGACCCAGTAAAGAACAGAAAATGTGATGTTAGGACAAACGAGCCAAGGTAGTATACCCAATGAACCACATGAGCAATTCACCATGCCAGGAATTAACCCCCACAGCCACACTAGCCAAGGAATGGGAAATATGAATGGACCCACCTTTAGGACAGAACCGCCCCAAGGTGTCCCCATCATAACTCAATCCCCAGAGCCAGACAAACGAGTGAGACCAATCGAATTGGCCAAATGTATGCGAAATCGTTACGATGGCACAGGAGAGCCCTATGACCACATTGCAGAATTCACGCAGGTGTTGCGAGCGGAGCAAGTGGATGACTTTTTCATGCAATATGAATCCTTTGGGCTAACCCTCACAGGAATAGCCTTGACTTGGTTTCAATCCTTGGATCCAAATTGCTTTGAACATATTGAACAATTCTTCCAAGAACTTATTTGGGAATTCACTAAGCGAGGGATCAAGCACAATTCGTCATCCTTACTACATAGTTTCAAACAAGCTCCTAATGAGACAGTAAAAAATGCAGCACGAAGATTTAAGCAATATGTAACCCGATGCCCTATGACAGAGAGACCTTCTCAGCAAAAAATGATATCCCTATTTTTAGAAGGTCTAACCAATGGAACATTGAGAGTCTTAGTATACGTAAAATGACTGCAAACCCTAAGTGAGTGTCTTCAGGAGTGCATAGATTTGGAAGACAACTTAGCTGAGGATCTCAAAATCACACAAGATCCAACCAGAATAGAGGATACAAGGAGCAATGAAACTTCTAGTCTGAGTTATGTGGAGGAAGTGACAGAGTTAGTGGCCAAGAAATTAGGGGTACAAGGACAAATGAACTACCAGAACTCTTCCTTGAGAATGCCAATGTTAGGAAGTTGCACACTTTGCGGTGGTGATCATCCATCTCATGTTTGCACTGGAGAAGCATTAGGGTTATCACAACCTTACCCTTACAGTAGACAACCAACTCAAGAGCCTAACATGTACTCTTATAGTGAGCAGAAGTACATCAACTACAACACCGAAAACTATCCAATGAATAGACAACCACGACCATTTGTACCACCCCAATGTAGACCATATGGGTACCCTACTAGAGAACAAGACAGAGAAGTTCCTAGGCATAACCCATGTCCAGGACCACAAAGATTCCCTAGACTGTATGAACATGAAGGACATAGCCAACCTCAACCTATGCCAAGACAACAACCACCCCACACACTAGCTCCGACACAAGGGCAGAACATCATGATACAAGTTGTTTGTCTTGAGTGTGGCAAAGAACAGCTCCTGAGAGATTGTCCTGGACATCCCGCTAGTGCACCAAAGGTTACACCCATTAATGTAGTAGGCCTAGGAAGGGATTCAAGTTCCAGTAGTGATAATGTGGCTCCTATACACGCAGTTACTAAGGCACAAGCCTTACAACAAACTAAACCAGCTGAGCAATCAGAGCCAAGTGAAGCAAGAGAGCCTAGTAAGCGAAGAACAAGAACATGGAAGGATACTAGAGAAAAGGCCAATCGTAAGTGGACCAAAAAGTTATCCGAACTAGAAGAAAGCCTGAAAGATGCAAAAACAAAAATAGAAGATATTGCCTCTCAAAGCCCCTCTGAGCTCAAAACTCCATCCACACCACCTCATCCCCACCCACCAACCAGTGTAAATAGACCACCACAATCAGGGTCTGTTCTTGCAGATCCAACCCCAGAAGACTTGGACATGATGTTCAAGGCATACCAGGCTCGACTTCAAGAAGGGCCAACACCTGCAAACTTAGACAAGAGCTACCCTAGAGCAGATTTAGAGATTGAACGGACAAAAATGTGCATAAAAATGGTGGAACTGGCTCAAGCTATGTTCGAGGCCAATCAATCATTCAATCAGACGAATGCTATTACACCGGGTTTGCACTTCCAGGGTTTACTAGAAAGATTAGAGCAATTGGTAAATAAACCGCAAGTTTCCTTACCTCCACAGGCTCAACTAACTATTGAAAGAGAAAACTCATCACCAAAGAAAGTCTATGTTCCTGACTCCATAGATGATGGAGAGCCTCTTTCAATTCAACAACACTCTCAAAAGTTCTTGCGGGAAAATGGGCCAAAGAGAAGGATAATCCTCCTCCTATTCTTGAGATTGATGATCTGCATGATCAATTTCCACAAGACATCCCATCTATTTATGGAGACCAAACAGAGCAACAAGAAGTTGAACGATTAGATTTTGAGTCTAATTCTTTACAAGAGTTGCTACAGTTCACAGGCCCATGGGAATCTGAATCTGTCCAGATTAGAGCTCCCACAATAGTGATCAGAAATGAAGACTCGGTGATTCCAAGCAACACTGACGTCGTGAAGAACACTAAGGTTCAGTGTCATCTCACGGTAGAGGAGCTGCTCAAAGCAAAACCCGAGCTATGGAATCATGTGAAGGATTAGGTTCCTGAACTTGATTCCAAAATGCCAAAAGCAAGCTCTAAAGAGAAAGTTCCAGAGATACCTCTTGATAAGATAGGGGACATGAGTGAAGGTGAAGAAGGTAATACTTATCTTCCAATCACCTACCAAGGTTACACAACCAAAGCGATCATAGATTCAGGTGCTGGTGCTGCTATTGCAACCACCTCCTTGTGGAAGCGATGGGGCAAGCCCACATTAAGACCAACTAGAATGATGCTTCAAATGGCCAACGGTCATTTTGAAAGACCTCTAGGATTGCTCGAAGGGATAACTCTAACCACTTGTGGTGTAGAGTTTGAGCACACCTTTGCTATATGTAACTTTGAAAAAAATAATGTCTACAAGATGATCCTAGGAAGACCCTTCCTACGACAACTGCAAGTTGTACAGGATTGGGGAACCAACTCCTTATACTTGCAACGCTTAGGGGTCACAACCAAGGTCAATTTGAAGGACTACTCCTTCAGAGATGTACCACCCCTACAGTGGAATCCTATCCACAAGGAGCAAGAAGATTCAATCTCTCTGCATTCTAAAAGTTCATCTGATACATCCTGGATTCATGAAGATACTCATTTGTGGATGTGCAAGGTCGCAAAGGAAGAGGAAAAACGCTTAAAGGCTAGAGAAAAAGGAACTTTTCAAGGAGATAGACCAGTTAGAGACCCAGCCTATACGCCGATGATATTTCCAGATGAGGAATTTGAGCCTCATGGTTGGGCAAAAATCTTAGCTACCATGGACATTGCTGTCAATAAAGAACAATGGACACCTCATTGTGATGAGGAGGGTTATGATATTTCAGTGTTCATGTGTCAGCCCTTGCTAGAAGAATGTGACTCTAACGACTTCATAGAAGAGGAAGAGAATGATGATGATCTAGAGTCCATTGTGATGGATAGTTGCTTTATTTCAGAGAAGCACTATCTAGAAGACATAGGAGTATTTACACAAAAAGAAGAAGAACCTCTCACAAGCATCAAAACGGTAAATTCAAAGGATGGGAGTGAAGGTAGTCAAAAGAAAAAGAAAAGAAAAGTAGCGAAACAAGGAGAGGAGGAGCAATTATTTGAAGTACCAGAAAATTTCAAGAAATATGAAGTGGAAGACCGAAAAATTTTGGTATGAATGCCTATGAGAGAGGCCACAATAGGAGAAGCATATGATAACAAAGAAAAGACCAAAAAAATTGTAGTCACCATTGAAGATAACGAAGAGAGATGTACATACATAGGAGATGACCTAAGTAAGGAAGAGGAAGTAGAGTTGGTAGCCTTGTTAAGGGAATATAGGGACGTGTTTGCATGGCACTATAGAGACTTGAAGGGAGTAGATCCAAAAATTTGTTCTCATACGATTCCCATGATAGCAGATGCCAAGCCCACCAAACATAAGCCCTACACATATAATGACACTTATGCAGCCAAAATAAAAGAAGAAATTGATCGATTGATTGAAGCTGGATTTATTTATGAGATTGAGCATATGGAATGGGTGTCCCCCATTGCTGTGGTGCCCAAAAAGAACGGAAAATTGCGAGTGTGTATTAACCTTAAAAAAGTTAATGCCGCCACGATAAGAGATAGTTATCCGCTTCCAATCACTGAACATTTATTGGAACGTGTTGCAGGCAAGGAAGTTTACAGCTTCCTTGATGGATTTTCAGGGTACAATCAAGTAGCCATTGCCCCAGAAGATCAACACAAAACGGCTTTTGCCACAGAATGGGGAATCTTTGCATTTCATGTGATGCCATTTGGGCTCACCAATGCACCTGCAACATTCCAAAGACTCATGTGTCATGTCTTCAAAGAGTTCTTGCGAAAGAGCTTAGAAGTATATGTGGATGATTTATGTGCTCATTCCCAAGAGCGAAGATACCACATCCCTGAGCTCAGACAAATCTTCAACAAGTGTAGAGAATATCGAGTGAGTCTGAACCCAGAGAAGTGTGTGTTCATGGTACGACAAGGTAAAATATTAGGTCATATTGTGTCTAAGAGTGGAATATCAACAGATGAGGATAAAGTAAAAGCCATAGCGGAGTTGCCGAGACCAAGGAATGTTAAAGAGGTACAAGCCTTTATGGGCCATTGTGTATATTACCGTAGGTTTATTTACATGTATGCAGTTATAGCTAAACCTCTTTATGCCTTGTTGACAAATTTTGAGTGGAACGATGACTACGAAAAGTCCTTCAATGAGCTAAAAAAACGCTTGTGCACAGCCCCAATACTGACTACTCCTGATTGGAATAAGCCATTCCATGTACACATGGATGCATCCAATTATGCAATAGGATGTGTGCTGTCACAACCGACTGGTAAAGGGAATTTAGATTTGCCTATAGCATATGCTAGTAGGCAATTGAATGCTGCTGAACGAAACTACACCACAACCGAAAGAGAAGGTTTAGGCATGGTATATGCTGTGAAGAAGTTTAGACACTATCTATTGGCCAACAAGTTCAAATTTTTCACTGATCATCAAGCTTTATTATACATGGTCAATAAACCTTGCAACACGGGACGCTTAGTAAGATGGTTCCTCTTACTAATGGAATATGACTTTGAAGTGGTTGTTAGGCAAGGTAAGACCCACCTCAGAGCGGATCACCTTTCTCGCATCACTTCAGGAGAGCCACTGCAAGGAGTGTTTGATGAATTTCCCGATGCTTATCTATTCAGTCTAAAAGTTGTTCCTAAATGGGCAAATAAGTTGGTACCAGTCCTAACCTTCGGACCTGCAAATAAGAATGTAAAAACCAACAAAGATGAAATTGTAAAATCACAAAAATATCAAATATTGGTAGGAAGCATGTATAAAAAAGACACGGAAGGTGTTCTAGCTTGTTGTGTCGAGGACGATGAACATAGTAGCTGGTTGCAACAAGCCCATGAAGGATTTCTAGGAAATCACTATTCTAAACAACGAACACTGCAAAATCTAAAACGTTTAGGAGTGTATTGGCCTAGTATGGATAAAGAAATTCATGAGTGGATTAAGAATTGTCCAATGTGCAAAAAGAGACCCCCCGTGGAGCATGCCACCCTTTATCACGTGTCATTAATTCCAGATTGGAGTGCTCCATTGGTAGAATTCATGAGATCGGGAACCTTACCCAAGAAGGCTAGTCTAGCAAGGAAACGAAGCATGGAGCAAGAGGCTAAAGACTATGCCTTAGTAGGTGATAACCTATACCGAAGAGGCAAAGATGGCTATTTAAGATTGTGCGTTCATGAATCAGATTATTTGAAAGTCTTAGAAACTGCACATAACAGTGTAGCAGGCGGAGACTTTGGGCCTGACAAAGTAATCAAGTCTATTCTATTCTCAGGACTTTGGTGGCCCACTCTTCATATGGATGCACATACCTATGTGAAGAAATGTGACACATGTCAATGTGCCCAGTACCCAATTTGAAAAGATGAGATGCCTTTGAGGCCAACGATGGGAGGGCGTGCATTTTCAAAATGGGGTATAGACTTTGTAGGTCCTATCAACCCTCCAGCTAGAAACTCCCATGCCGAATACATTATTGTAGCCATAGATTACCTCACAAAGTGGGTAGAAGTCAAAGCCACAACAAAGAACGATGCTCAAACTACAGCGAAGTTTTTATTCGAGAATGTGTTCACAAGATACAGATTACCAATAGAGTTAGTAAGTGATAGAGGCACACACTTCTTGAATGAAGTAATCGAAAATCTTCTCCAAGAATTCTTGGTGATACATAAGAAGTCTGCCCCCTATCATCCACAGCTAATGGACAAGCAGAGAGCACGAATAAGATCCTATGTAACGTATTGACAAAACTCGTAAATAACAAACGCTCTGATTGGAACAAACAACTTCATCATGTTGTTTGGGCCTACCGAGTTGCCTATAAAACGGTACTCAATGCCACCCCATTTCAGATGGTCTTCGGACAGAATGCTGTGCTACCATTGGACTTCCTAATCCCAACTTTAAAAGTAGCACAAGAGCATGAGTGGAATGGACATGAATTATCCTCTAGGATCTTTGATTTAGAACGCTTAGGTGAGACAAGGTTACGAGCAGCGGCAGGCATCTATGCTGCAAAGAAAAGGCAAAAGGCATACTTTGATGCACATATCAAGGATAAAGGCTTGAAAGAGGGAGACCTAGTGTTGGTTTATACACTAAAGCAACATGCCCGTAAATTGGAAAAGAGAGGATATGGACCCATGATCATTAATAGAATTTCCACTAGCGGTGCAGTTCAATTGGCCACTTTAGAAGGTCATATCTTTCCGAACTATATAAGTGGTTGTTGAGTCAAGTTATATCAAGAACCTCTTACAGAAGAAATGCTAATGAGACTCAACACTGCTAAGAAGCGAAAAGAAGAGGAGTTAAGGGTTAGAGAAGAAGCACAAGTAGAGGCGAGAGAGCGCATCAGAAGAAATAAGTTACGATGATTAGGCCTAGACGTCCACACAAAAGCTCCAAAATATCACATGGACATGTGCCAAAAATCAGACCTAACTGCTTCTCAAATAGTTGATCGACGTCCATTTGTGACCATTGCGGTAGGACAAGGGAAGAATGCAAAGATTGTGAGAGCATTAATTGACTCAGGTGCAGCAACTAGTGCAGTTAGACTTTCATACTGCCAAGACCTGCAATTGGACATCAAGCCCATAGAAGCATATCTCATAGGATTGGGAGGTATGGAAACCCCTTGTTTAGGCAAGGTGGAACTTCCCATCTACCTTCAAAATGTTCCAATAAAAGTCAAAATGCTAGTGTGTCATGATGCGGACCTTACAGAGCCACTTGTCCTGGGTCAAGATTGGATCTATGACCATGTAGTCAACTTGAACCTAAGAAGTCAACGTCTTCAAGTTTGGGTACATGAACAATGCATTACATTAGAATTAGACAATTGCATGCTCAAAAATCCAGAGGTCACACATTCTCTTAGTTCTCCTGAAACTAATCTTTGTAAAGAAAATGTTGTGTGTGTCAATGACCCTACGAAGCAAAAGGACTCAATCATGGAAGCACAAGCTCAAAGGCCAGCGAATCTCTCTTCTTCTTCACATACTAATGCAAGTGTAAATCGACCAAAGAGGCAAGCAAAAATGACATCTGCTATATCAAGTAGACAGACAGAATTCAAGAAGAAAGAAGCTCAGGGCAGCAAGCAGATTTGGGTACGAAAAGGAGAACAACCACCAGCCTTGCCACAACCCTTCCCAGTCATGCAAGTCAACCATGCTAAAAGAAGTACCAAGAAACGAGGACCAACTCAATCCTACGAACTTCGACAAATTTGGGTACCAAAGCAATCGAGGGAGGCCGACCATAATAACGTACAAATTTGGGTGCCAAAGAAGTTAGTTGCAGCTCAAAAAGGGTGATTACAAATGTGGGTACCCATGACAATCTTACATGCAAAAACACCACAAATCTCCCTCACAAGCAAAGCTTCCACAAAGACGCCAAGGAGAAGCAAGGGTTACCGCCAAGCACAAAGAACCAAAACCGATCAACCCACCTCTTCGACAATCATAAAAAGGCAACCAAAAAGGGTATGGGTTTGGAAGCCAAAAGTATTAGCAGCGTCCACAAAATTAAAGAGCCAACCACGCTGGATACCAACTTCTAGACACCATTCCACGATGAAGGGGCCAGAAGTGGTCTCCACAAAGCCACGTACCAGTCTCAAATGGATCCCTATAAGGAGGATTACATCATTGCAAGATTCAATCGACACCTCCAAACAAAGATTGCATCTAGTCTAGAATTAACATCAAAAAGCCTCGACCAACAACAACCATGTGCCTTTGGCATAACCTTGTCTTTTGCACCATTCAGGTCATGCATTTCCAAAGTATGCATTAATCTAGGGCCACATTACACGGCCGTGCATAGACACAATCGAGAATCCCAGGCACATGCGACACACCTGACACATGTAAAATATTTTATTGACACTAACACCTTTATTCTTGTTTTACGTCATTGTTCCAAAAAAAAAAAAAAAAAGAGAAGGGGAGAAAAGCAAGAAAGACAAAGAGAGGAGACATGACCATGCGCTTGAAGAAGCTCATCCAGCAGCAAGGCCATTCCTCCACAAAACGACAAGTCAATGGTCAAACACGATGATGGAGTACAACACGGAGAGATGAAGATCAACAGACCTTTCAACATGGTAAGATATGCATGCTTCAACAACGCTATAACCATGATAGATTAGGAAACCTCTTCGTCGGCATACCCTTGAGCACTTCGCTCAAGACCCAATTTCTTGCACCATACTTCTTCCCATGCATTTTCCAAGTACGCATACATAGGGCCACATTACAAAGGTTGTGCACAAGGCACCTAATGTTTTCAACCCATGCACTAATATAGTTACCCATCATCCATTATGGGTTATAAGTACTGGGCATGAAAACACGAAATGCCATCTTTGGAAGAACCAGAGGACATCATGGTGACAACAACAAGCGCAGAAGCAATCCACCATGGGAGTTACTCATAACCAACATTGACAATCTCTTTTGAGTAGCTCATAATTTTTGAAAGCTCACAAAGACACCATCGAGCTGGAATACAAGGAAGAAGTACATACAAAGGGACTACAAACTGCAAGAGCTAGCAGTGGCAAAGTGAAGAACCAGACAAACGACCAGGATACATTGGCAATATGGATCGCTCATGTTGAACGTAAAGGACACTACCTCTCAACATACTACATGGAACAACCACTACAACAAGGGTCTGTCAGGGACGACAGACTCAAAAGGGGGGGGAGTGTTGACGCCCAAGGTCAAGCACTGGCATAAAAGCGAATCAAGGAAGTGGAGACACAAGAAGAAGGAGCAAGTAGGGAGCTCCAAGAAGCACCTGTCAAATTTTCAGAAGAAATCCCTATAAAAATAGTGATTTTTATCACTAAAAATCATTGTAAATACCATTTTCTATTTTTACAACTCCATTTTGTTCAAGCCAAGGAGTCCTTGAGCTTGAGGAGTATTAGATGTATCATACTACCAATTTTCATAATTTTTAGATTCCGTTTGAGCCCCCAAATAAGCCCGAGAACCTAATTTTTAACTAGGCTGGACACTAGGTTTGGACAGGGCTAAAACCACTCAAAAACTATAAAAAGGGCTGAAGAGCTCATTTTTGGGGTTAGCTTGTTGTAGATTTCAGCTTTGTAAGAGAGTTCTTTCGTAATCGAAGATCTTCCATTGTTCCACTCTTTGCTCTTACCTTGTGTGCATGTGTATGTACGTGTGTGCATGCTTGTATGCTTTCACTCACTCACTTGTGCACTTCACTTGCTCTTGGTCTTCATACCGGTCCTCACATCTCCACGGATTGACATTTATGAGGTGAAGCTCCTCACGTTGGTACTCACCATTGTGCTAGAGTGACATATGGTAATTGAATCTCTTTGCTTGTAATCTTTTCCCTAAAATAATGATAATGCACTTCTATGTGTTTATTCATGGCATGATAGATTGGGTTAGCAACAAGAGCTTTGGCCTCTTGAGGCGGAGGTCCAGGGTTCAAGTCCCGGGCTGGACATGTTATGGCTTAGGCCAGCTAAACCCAGTTGTAACCATGTCTCTTTTAGTTGTAACCTTGTCTAACCCCTGCTTTGTGGGGTACGGGGGGTCCCACGGGTGCTATGCCCATTCACTTGTATAGTTGCAATTTCAAAGTTAAAGTCTGGGGGAGTAGGCTTCGGATGAACCTCCATTAAAAAAAAGAAAAAAAAATGTAGTGAACTAATATTATCCGTAAAGGTATGAGGAATAGATTACTTAAGACCTAAATCAGAGTATAGGGTCTTAATCCACATTGCTTCTTGAGTTGCATTATTAAGTCCTCTATAATCAGCTTCAATTGATGAGGGTGCAATAGTGGGTTGCTTTTTTTAGAACCATGTAAGGGAATAATAGCATAGCGGAATAGACTAGTAAATGGGGTTGAGAGAAAAATTCAGACAAAGACAGATGCAAACTGAGAGATAGAGAACTCAAACTCTCAGATTACCAAGCATAATCCAATTACAATGATGGTGATGTCCACCCGTGTGCTCCCAATGTGGAGCTTAAATGGTGATCTAGTGTATACTACTTCCAATCATAAAAAGTATTTAAGGAGACCTAAATCACTAATTTTGAATTCCTTTTTCATCTGAAGCTTGTTCTTCCTTATTTCGTAAGAATCATTAGCTATAATTTTGATATCATCAAAATATACTCCTAGGTATAAAACTTCATATTGAATCCTCTTGATGAAGAGGGAAGGATCTGCTTTGCTCACATTGGATCCTCTATCCTACAAATAGGTAACAAGCCTATGATTCCAAGCCCTATGCTCTTGCTGCAAAGCATACAAAGCCTTTCTTAACTTGCATACTTACTCAAGACATGATGAGTCTTCAAAACTAGGAGGTTGAACCATGTATACCTCCTGAGATATCCATCCATTTAGAAAAGCATTTTTCACATCCATTTGTTGGAAGCAAGTCCAAATAGTCCAAATTTCAAACACTGAAATACATAATTTGTAGTCTTTGAACAATAATCTCAAGAAGAAAAAGTGGGTGAGTTGGATAAAACAATTGCCTCCCATTAAAGCCATGCAGGTTCAAATCCTAGTGGGCTCATAATAGCAACAAAGAGATTTGTTTTTTAGTTATTCAAAAAGCAAGAAATTCACAAAGATGGTGGTGTTATTCTTACATTTTTCATGATAGATTTTTAAGTGATAATGCTTTTTCATCGTAGTGCTTTTGGAGGGTTGCTTTTTGATGGACCTCAAAAACTTTATAATGAGGGCATTGCTCATAATCTAATCATCACTCAAGGATCTCTCTCAAGTGTTCAAGCTTCACAGAGAAGGACGTGATCAAGATCTTGAAGAAGATCTTTGGAGGCCATCTTTGGTGGAGGAGTTCTCACACTCTTGGAGGAGTTGTGGTCTACATCTTGGTGATTATTTGGAGGAGATTCTGCCAGCTCACCATCATCATCACTTGCTAAGTTATTGTGAGTAGCAAGTCTATTTCTATTCTTACTTGCTAGGTCACTCGTTTCTGACTTCGGTTGATCTGAATTTGGGTTTGCTATAAAATAGTTCTAAACTATTTGTATTCTCCATACTCTCACACATGCACTCTTCATACCTCTTAGGCACACAATTTTCTGTATCTAGTTCCTATTTCTGCCTATATTCAAATATTTTTAGTTTGTCATATTCACACATTGTAATTTGACATTGGAATATAGATAGTGTAGGTGAGCCTCAAGCTTACCATTACACTTGGAATCTTGCCTAATCTCTCTCTATCTCTCACTCATCTTCTTTTTTAGTATTAAGGTATGTATATTAAGGTTCATATGTTGGCAGAACCTATAAACTTGTCATTTTATCGTTATTATGGCCCACCCCACTTCCAACATTTGGTATCAAGACCTTAGAATAACAACATTTGGTATCAAAGCATAGTTGACATACACCCTTAATAAGATGAGTGCCTTTAGACTTGAGAATGAAGAAAAGCTTGAGGGAATGTCTAACTATCCAATGTGGAGTTTTATGATGATGAATTTGTTAGTATCAAAGGACTTATGGAATATTGTCAATGGCACTTATCCAAGGCCAAGACAAGTCAGAGAAGAGGCTACTTCATCTTCTAGAAGACATGTTGTTCCTATTTCTTCTCAAATGGAGGTTAGTGAAGAAGAAGGAACCACTTCATCGTTAGGAGCCCATACTACTACCAGATTACTTCCTATAGAAGAGCAATCCACATTGGATTCAAGGGATCCACTAGTTGTTAGGGCTCCTAAGCCCAAGGAGTGGATGCTTGTGCACACTTATGTTTTGCTCAATTTCCTCATACTCGACCAGTTTTTCTTATTGTAAGTCCACGATTGCACTCGAATACATACCCTTTTGGAATACCCATAGACTGAACTCTTGGGAGTTGCACTTTTAGGTCAACTTCAACTTAGGTCCCAATACTGTTCGAGGTACTCCCAGATTTTAGCATCGATGGCAAGTAAGATTTCATTGACACCCTCACCCCTTAACCAAACTTTGTCCATATGCTCCAAGAGTCTATCTTGAGTTCACCTTATTTTGTGCCTACCTTATCTCTCGTTCTTTCAATTCTCTAATATCTTTTCCCCTCTTTTTGTGAGTCCACTAGTTTCCTCATGCGACTCCCAACCGTTTCATGGACGGACACTATTACCCTACACCCAAAATAGAAGTCCCAATCTTAGGGAGGTATGCGCAATGAGCTGAAGGGAACATTTTATGTGAGAGTGATCATTTGGTTCATAATGTGCCACATCTTATACAATCCTTGACTATGACCTAGTTTTTATGTGTTGTTCGACTACTCTCTAGCAACCCTGAGTGACTGTTATGGCATATGTATTCTGCATACACTCATTTTATTCGAAACACAATAGCCTTTCCACCCCTCCTTCTATTCTCTTCATATTCTTATGCGAATAACCGAGATAACTAACAGCAGTTGCTCATTCTTTTTTTCTTTTTTCTTCCCTTCCATGAGTTAGCATAACTCCTTTGGGTTAAGATCTTCATATCTAAACATCATTAAAAAGGAACACACCTCGACTATGGACCTGCACCCTTTCAGTGACGTATTACACAACATGTTTATACTTACCCTTAGTTATATCACGTTCCTCCCTTGCTTTATTTAGGAACACATAATTACTCAAAACAACGAGAAAAATTTCCTCCTCTATTACTACAAAGCCATTATAATTTGGTGTACGATATCCGAAAAGAAAGCCAAGGCATCTAGAGGACAAGCTGAAAACTGCATTCACGTTGATTGTATACCAATATACACACCTCTCATGATTATCATCTAGGCATCACTTACATACTCAAGCACTCAATTTCCATAGGGATCCATCTCTTCAACAAACACCAATGAATGATCTGGAATCCTACAACTTCATCCCTTTGTGTCATCTTCAGTCGTGCTGTTACATCACTGATGAGTGGAAACTTACTGGAAATGGTGATTGCAATGGACTCAGCCAAATACTCCAGAAGGTCAAAATGTTTCCCTTCAACAACTTCTTTCGCTAGCATGTACATGTTTGAATAGCTAATTGTATCATTCAAGTTGTCAGTTCCAATTGCATTTTCCATATTCAACCATGCATCAATATCAACAGAGAAATCCTGTGCAAACAGTTTCTCATCCTCATTGACACCGTGTATACAAAGAAATTTTTAGCCCCTTAAAATTATTCTGTCTCCAAAGGGCTTAACCATGTTATAGCCTACCGATAACATTGGCGAGAAGAATTGTACCCTCGAGATGGGTCATGGGCTTCAAATTTCAAACTTTATTTGTGAACCCTAAAGTTAACATGGCTTCCAAGCAATCTCATAAGCCTCAGAAGTGGACGGTCATAACACATGAGAAAAACATCTCTCTGCTCCCATCTGTACCATCTTTTGAAACAATTCAAATGCACACATTCCATGTGCATGTTGGGTATATCCAGCAAATAATGCTCCCCAAGAAACATAATTTTGTTTAGGGAGATTATTGAACACATTATGGGCTTCATCTAAATTCTCACACTTTGCATACATACCAGTCAGGGCATTTCCCATATTGAGATCCTTATCCAACAAACCGTTTCTTCCCAATTGAACATGTACTTATTTACCCTACTCAATGGCTCCAATATTGCAAAAAGCTGCAAACAAGATAACAACATTGGAAGAACGCCTTCAAGCTCTATTTTAGAAAAACATTCTAATGCATGTCTTCCACGCAACACACATTTTACCTCTTCAGAGTACTTGCAATCAAGCATCTATTCTACACAATGAAGCCATGTTAGTGCAAAAGATCAATAAAAATTTTAGTTAACATAGTCCTCCCTTTTGTTCGCGAAGTCGTCCTCAATGAGCCTTTACATAATCCGGGTCACCCTGCATTTTCTTGTCAATTCATTCAAACGGTTAGCTCACATAACATGTCATAATCCAATCATCCAAAACATTCCATCATATCAAATTGCATGCACTTCTTTATTCATACCTGATCCTCTTGCACATTATCCTACCATCTGCATCATCACCTGTACCCATGCATGCACATACTCACCTCCATTGCAACCATACTCAAATGCCCCAATACCTACTCTTACATGTCGTGCAATCCCCCATATAGGTATAAGAACCAAAACCTAAAATCTCGAAAATGTGAATGACACAATCATAAATCTACTTCACCCAAGACTATCCTGCATCAAAGCTCGAACAAAAATCATATCATTCACATGCTCCTCTTAATTCAAAAAATAAATGCAATCAATAAGATCAATCATATTTCCCACAATCCCATGATGGATCTGCTACGCCAAGATCATCCTGCGAACCTATAGACAATCAATCACACAAAACATTACTCAACAAGACATGTACATACCAGAAAATACCTTGGCAAGGTCCTCTTCTTTCGTCATGTCATTCTTCACCTACAACTCGACAAAAAGGTCAGTCCAAAAAATATAACAATAGAGAAGCTACAAAACATATATAACCGTGCATCTATATTTGAGAGCTCGTATACTCACCGCATATATATATAAGCGAAAATGAGGTTGCCCGAAATGTAGCCTCACTCACATCCAAAAAATTGATCACACATGATGGGATGAGGCCATTACGAGCCTCCAGAACGGACCTATCAGTAACATAGGAACATTCTCTCAATCTCGCAAATATACACATGCAAAAACACACTTGTCTTGGTGATCATTGTCCTCCTCCTCTCTATCTCTCCCCCTCAAGAGTGGGAACTTTCCTTTTCTTTTTCTTTATATTTAATTTTTTTACTTCACGAGTTGGCTTATGTTTCAATTGGATGCGACTTGTGGCCCTGGCCACCCGGCCAGGTTGGTTCCAAAGCTTGTGCAGCTCGTGGTCTCGATCACCTGGCCGAGGTGGCTCCACTCACCTATCAGCTTGCTATGGCACGAAGCACCAAAACAAATATAGACATGTAGCCATCCAGGCCTATGACAAAACTAGTGTTAGCTTGCAATCCTGACCACCCGGCCAGGATGACTCCACCCACCTACTAGCCCGTCATAGCGCAGTGGTGCACATACATTTATATACACACGCTTTTGCTTGTATTTTTCTTTTTCTATTTTTTCATTTTTCCCATCTCCCATGTCTTGAGAGTTAGGGAGAGGCAGAAAGGGAATCTCCCACCCGACCCGCACATCATGCAACCAAAAAATACACAAAAAGATACAAAACACATATACATGGAGCTGATAGATTGATCATCTATCACGTTGCTCACTCAGGCATAACGATTATATACGACACCACTGACTAGTCACAAACATGCTCGTCAAATCAAATTCCCCTATCCTACCTCTAAGTCCCTTCTTAAGACATAATGTAGCATGCAAACTTGAAAATCCCTACCTCATCTCACTCACCGCAAGTGATCAATGCTCTCCAGGCGGTGAGTTAGGCTCCGCCTTAGGAGCCTCATCATCGCTGCCTATGACTAACTGATCAGCCCAAGCCCAACAAAGTCCATTTACCTCATCAGGTATCCCTTAAAATTTATCGTAGTAGAAGTAGCGATCCTCTGCATACCCATCCCAACAAAGTAGATACGCTTCAAACTGCAAAAATGGGAAATCAATATGAAGATCTTGGTTTAGGAAACATACCAACCAATGAGTTTCCTTCACATTGTATTCCATCTGCAAACTCTCAACGGGTATCCCCATGCTTGCAAGTGCTTGATCTACAAAATATATCATAAGGTCGAAGAGAGTGTTCTGATATACTTGTTCAACCATCGATCGCCTAACCCCTAATGATCCTGTGTAGCAACACAATCAGTCTATCAACATCTGCAATCTCTACGAATAGAAGGTGAATTGTCTGATGAAATAGAGAAAGCCCCTCTTGCTTTGTTCTCATATCGAACCACACATCTCTTGTAGGATCATCCAAATCAAACAAAAAAGTCCCACCATCCAATGGCTTGCTTGAATTCCCTTCCATGCATGCTCTCCTATCATCCTTTGTATGCTCTGTTGGCTGTCTCGACACCTATTTCCATAAGACCTTGGTCTGATAACTTTGGCATGTCCGGCATGAGCCAATCCTAACTTCTTCAGGCCGTCGCCATTTCCACTCATACTCTCTGCATGGGGCACTTTACTCATTATGGCCTTTTCTGACTTGTCATTCAATGTGGGTCTTCTACTTAATGCCTTAGGTCTAGGAGTCCTCTTTTCACACCCATCTTGGCTCTCCTTATCTTCACCCCCCAAGAGGTCTTTCTTTTGATCCTCTGATTTCTTACTGAATCTCTCATTGTCCACATACCACTTTTCTCTCCTGGATCTACCTCTGCCCTCGTGGCCTCTCTTGCATATGTCTTTGCCCATGGAATCATGCACTTCCTTTGTGTTTGTGCTAGAAGATAAATGACTATCTTGGTTCCCCATCAACTTTTGATGATATTTTTTATCACGAGTTTCAAAATAACAACTCTTGCCCTTCGAAGAGTCTCCCCTCCTTGTATAAGGATCAGCCACCTTGCTCACTTTCTTCTCTTTCTTTGCGACACCCATTTCTATTGTCTCTTCTCCATCTGTCATGGCTTCCTCTTGTGCTAATAACAAGCATGCACCACTAGTCAACAATTTTTTAGCTTAAAAATGTATAATAGCTTATGTATGCATTCATGTTTGGTGTACAAAAGTTTATGGCTTATTTTCTTTCTAAGACATTTATTGTTGTCACTAGAGATCACTCATTTCCATATGTGGTGCAATGCATGAGAATCTTATCTAGAATGGAGAAATGGTCCTTGAATTGCAAAATATGAGTACACTTTTATAGTAAAGGAAAGCACTAGATCAAGTCTTGTAGATATATTGACCTATAAAAGAAGTCTGATGATGAAGGAAGTACCTCTCAAGGAAAATTTGTACGTAGATGTAGAGGCTCAAGAGGAATAGGCAGAGGAGGTAGACAAGGTAGGGGAAGAGGTCAAAGCTCATCACTTTGAGCTTTAGGTGTTCTAACCAATCACATTACAGAGAATTGTTCCAAGAACCCAAGGAACCAAAGAAGAAGAGGATATAACAGAGGAGGTTATGGAAACTCAAGAGGAAGATTCAACAATTCTTGTGATAACAAAGCATACAACAATAACTACCAAGGCGGATAGAAACAAAGGAGAGATTACAACAACTATACATATGCTCAGTTGGAGTTTGAGGTCTATAGAAGCATGCGAACAACACAAGGAAGAAGAAGAAGCTTGGAGAACACATAATACTAAATGTATTACCAAGAGAATGTACAAATATATATGACCCATCAAGATAGGCATATACAAAAGTTGGGGGGAAAGAACCTCCTAAAGAGGGAAAAAAGTGTGCCACTAGTCCTGGTCTGTTCACACATCACTTCCTAAATGTATCGACAAATCCCCCATGGGAGTGATGCGGTGAACAAGGAGCTGGCACTCATGTGTAAGGAAGTGCCAAGCTATGTGGAATCAATCCACAAAAGGAAGTAAGCCCAAATCTTTGTGAAAAGCTTGAAACTTCTCCTTTGAAAGAGCCATTGTGAAAAGGTATGCAATGTTCTCTTGTGTGGGCACATATGCCAAACTAATCTCTCCTGTAGAGAACCTCTCCCTGACATAATGGATAGTGCACCTCAATGTGCTTACTGCGAGCATGGAACATAGGGTTCCTCGCAACTGCCAATGCACTCTGACTATCAGTGAAGATGGTGGTGGCAAAAGACTAACCAACACCCAAATCAGCCATAAGGCATGTGAGCCACACACACTCAATAGTTGCTATGAAAGTTGCCCTATACTCAACCTCACAACTAGAAGTGACCACAGTAGGATGTTGCTTGCTCAACCAAAATATGCATGAGCTACCAAGCATGAAGCAAAAACCATTAGTGGACACACGAGCGTCATAGCAACCAGCCCAGTCAGAGTGAAAAGAAGCATGTAAATCTGGCTGTCATGATCCCCCTCTATGGATAAAACAATCCAAGTAGCCAGTACCACTCAAGTAGCGAAAGATGCACTTAACCACCTGTAAATGCTTGATACTTGGGCAATGCATAAACTTGCTCATCTATGAGATAGCAAACTGAATATCTGGCCGAGTAATACATAAGTAAATCAAGCATCCAATAGCCTACTGATAGAGAACAATATCAAATGCATCTCTAACATCATGAAGATGTTGGAGCTCGAGGTGTACGAAAGCACATGAACAACACAAGGAAAGAGAAGAAGCTTGGAACACAACACACAATATTGAATGTATTACCGCTAGAATGTACAAAGATAAGTCACCCATTAGGGCTATAGGCGTATATACAAGCCGGGGGAAAAACCCTCCTAAAGAGGGAAAAAAGTGGCTTGGTGGTCCTAGTGTGTTCACACACATCACTACAATATCAACAAATCCCCCTTAGGAGTGATGCAGTGAACAAGGAGCTGGCACTCATGTATAAGGAAGTGCCAACCTATGTGGAATCAATCCACAGAAGGAAGTAAGCCCAAATCTTTGCGGAAAGCTTCAAACTTCTCCCTAGGTAGAGCCTTTGTGAAAAGGTCTGCAATGTTCTCTTGCGTGGGCACATATGCCAAGCTGATCTCTCTAGTAGAGAACCTCTTCTAACATAATGATAATGCACCTCAATGTGCTTACTACGAGCATGGAACACAAGGTTCCTCGCAACTGCCAATGTGCTTTGACTGTTAGTGAAGATGGTGGTGGTAGAAGACTCACCAACACCCAAATCAGCCATGAGGCATCTGAGCCACACACACTTAACAATTGCTACGAAAGTTTCCGTATACTCAGCCTCACAACTAGAATTGGCATAGTAGGCTACTTCTTGCTCAACCAAGATATACATGAGCTACCAAACATGAAGCAAAATCCACTAGTGGACACACAAGTGTCATAGCAACCAACCCAATCAGAGTCAAAAAAAGCATGTAAATCTGGCGGTAATGATCCCCCCTTAGGATAAAACAATCCAAGTAGTTTGGTACCACTAAAATAGCAAAAGATATGCTTAACAGCCTACCAATGATTGACTCGTGGGCTGATTTCTTCTATCTTTGTTTTCCTTCTTCGAATGTGGAGCGTTTGCAAATTTTTGCTTACTAGTAGATGAGCCCCATTTACCTTTGCCCTTCTGACTAGCTAGGAAAGCTTGATCTGCAACATGCATAATGGAACTGTTCTGCCTAGATTGATCTTCCTACAATAGAATAGAGACTAAATCCTAAAATGACAAGGCATTTGGATTGCCTTTCATCATCAAACAAAGAGTAGAAGCAAAAATCTTATATGAATTAGGAAGACCATTCAAAACTTTCTACATAAGTGAGCTATCTGGTATAACTTCATCAAGAGAAATCAATTGTTCCTTCAAGTATTTGATCTTTGTTAGAAAACTATCCATAGAATCACCTTCATTCGTGTGCTCACTCTCTAGTTATTTTCAGAGGTAAGCAACACGAGCCTCATTCCTTGCCTGGTACAATGTGGTAAGTGTATCCCAAGCATCCTTAGCTATTCTCCAAGAGTGAATGTGAGGAATAATGGCATGTTTGATAGATAAGGCTATCAATGCATGTGCTTGAGCATCTCTACTATCCTAACAAATTTGCTCTACAATAGGTGCAATAAGAACTGCAGCATGAATAGAAATCTGTAGAATATCACAATCTTCAACGCCATCTGCATTAGCTTCAATACCTGTATTTGCAGGTGTAATAGGACGTTTTTCAATACCTCACACAATATTCCACATTCCTTTTGCAACTAATACATGATGCATCATATAAGCCCACAATGATTAATTTGTACCATCCAACTTATCCTCAACAGCCAACATACAAAATACATTACTGCTTTCAGCCATGGCCACTGACTAAAAATACCTTGATGCAGAAAAATGATTGTATCTAATAAAGTTGAATAGAACTACCCTAAGAAGTTCTATTAAGCCTGTAGTAGACTTTGAGATGCTTACACTAGCGAACTGAAACCTTTCTATATCTTTGACACAAAAAGACAAAGTACCCTACACAAGTGTTATGATAGCGCATTCGGAGGCCAAAACGAGCTCAGATCACGATTTCAACATGACAGTGAAGCTGTTTTGATCTCCTAATTACCCTGAGTATGCTCATAAATTTTCATGCGATTCTCAAAATATAATCGGAGAGGTGTTGATGACACCCTAGATGAAGCAACGACTTACTCGGATATCGATTGTTGGATTTCGAGGTGTATGGAAGCACGCAAACAACACAAGGAAGAAGAAGAAGCTTAGAGCACAAGTCACGATGCTGAATGTATTACCACTAGAATGTCCAAAGATAAGTCACATGTTAGGGCTATAGGCATATATACATTCTGAGGGAAAAAACCTCCTAAAGAGGGAAAAAAGTACCCCAATGGTCCTAGAGTGTTCACACACATCACTACCTAAAATATCAACAGAAGACTCAACGGTAAACCTATTTCAATAGGAGTGGCAATAGGTTTGCAGTCTTCAAGGCCAAAACACTACAATAATGTATCAATATATTTTGTTTGACACAAAGCTATTCCACCATCAACTTGCATAAATTGAATGCCCAAATAATGATTCAAATGCCCCAAATATGACATTTCAAATGAGGCATGCAAATGATCCTTAAAATCAGCAATATACTTCTCATTAGGACCACTGAGCATCATGTCATCAACATAGACAACAATGAGAAGCACATCATTTGCATGCTTAACATATAAGGTACTTTCAGTTGGATTGTTCTCAAAACCATGTGCAATCAATTAGGCATGTATCTTTTCATACCAAGCGCATGGTGCTTGCTTCAAACCATATAATGCCTTTTTCAACCTACACACTTGGTTTTCATGCCCTTTGTGCACAAATCCATGGGGCTAAAAAACATACACTTCTTCATGCAAGTCACCATTTAGAAATGCAATTTTAATGTCCAACTGATATACATTCCAACCATGATGGGATGCAAGTGGATAGATGCTATGAACAGTAGTCATTCGACATGTAGCAGCAAAGGTCTCATCAAAATCAATGCCTCTTTCTTGAGCATAACCCTTTGCAATAAGCTAGCCTTATACCGATCAACTATTCCATCAGGCTTACGCTTCAGCTTGTACACCCACTTAGTACCAATGGCCTTCTTGCCAGGAGGCGAGTCACATAAAGACCAAGTACCATTTTTCATGATAGCATCATATTTTGATTGCATATCAGCCATCCAATTTTCAAAATTTTGTGCTTCATCAAACAAAATAGGCTCATTCTCATCACAAAGACTAGAGGCAGCCATAGCATAGCAATCTAATGCAAAAGAACCACTATGAGAGCAAAAACAAGTATGATATGATAGAGGTGCATCTAATTTTCTATCTCATAAAGTTTATACCAACCATTTTGGCATATTTTTCACCTCCTCAATTTCAAATCTCTCATCAACAAGTGCATCATGTAAATCTGCATAAAAAATGGAATGATCTGCATCATCACATGAAACCTATAAAGGCTGAGAAATTCCCTCATTTGGGCCAGCACTAGATTGTCCACCTGTAAGAAGAGGCAACAAAGTGTCATACATATCTTTGGAGCTAACTGATGTCTCCTTAGTACATGAAAGTAATGATTGAATAACATCTTCCACAAAAAAATAAATCATGGCTAACCAAAATGTGTTTGGTCAGTGGATGAGACAGACGTTAGCCTTTGCTTTCAGAACTGTACCCAACAAAAATACATTTCACTACTTTATTATCCATGTTGTTGTTCATGCACTAATTGCATATGCAAGACAACCAAAGACATGCAAGTGAGCAACAGATGGCTTGCAACCATGCCAAGCCTCATATGGAGTGATAGACTACAATGCTTTAGTGGGACACCTATTAAGTACATATGATGCACACATAACAGTCTCAAGCCAGAAACTGTGTGGTAAAGTCTGGCTCTTGATGATACACCTCGCCATCTCCATGAGTGACCTCTTCTTCTTTTTAGAAACTCCATTATGTTGAGGTGTATACAAAATTGTACACTAATGTTTTATCCCATGTTCAGACAGAAATGCATTAAAATCAGAAGACATATATTCCCCCCCTCGACTAGAACGAAGGGTGCCCATTTTACATGCTAACAGATGTTTAACCAAAACCACAAAACTGATTGAAGCACATAAACACTTCAGATACATGCATGCCTAGAAAAATCATCAATTAAAGTCACAAAGTAAAGATAGTTCCCAAAGAAGATGTCTACATTGGATCACAAACATCACTGTGAACAGGCTACAATTTTTTAGTAGCTCGAACTGAACCATCTTTTCGGAAGGAGGAATGTTGCATTTTGCCCAGAATACAACCTTCAAAGACATGTTTACTAGGTGCCTCAAGTTTGGGTAGTGAGGACACCATTTAATATTTCTATAGGTGTAGCAAACTAGCAAAATTCAAATAGCCAAAGCGTGCATGCCAAAGCTTTGCATCTAACATAGCCGGAGAATCTTGAATTGTGCATGCTGAATCATTCACAGATTTTGCATAATCTATGAGCTTATAAAACCCATGCCATAAAATTCCAAAAGCAATAATGATGTTTCCATTTGATAGATCATGAACTGTACATCTATCATCCACAAATTTCACAACCAAGCTGATCTTGGCTAATGCTGAAACTGATAACTGATTTTTCTTGATCCCTAGCATAAATAAAGCATATTAAATTGTAAAAAACTACCATCACTGGTATTCAAAATGATCTTACCAACTCCCATAATAGGACAAGAGGAGTTGTTGGTGCATGTGATAGTATTCCCTATAGGGGCAAGCTCAAGTGAAGTGAAGAAATCGCACTGCGAGGTAATATGTTTGGTTGCCCCACTATCAAAGTACCAAACATCTGACTCTACTATAGACATACACTATTCATGAGAAGATGGGTCATAACTGCAAACAGTAGTAAGTGCCCATTCTTCATTTTGCGCAAGATTTGCAGACTTTGATTTGGGTGTAGAGGCCTTTGCAACAACCATTCTAGCCTCTTTTTTCTTTGCCTTTTTTGCAGCCAGTTTTGGACAACTCTTCATGACATGATCATTCCCTTTGCAGTATTTGCAAAAAAAATCTACTTTTCTGTTTTCTTCTTGTCTCTGTCATCCCGCTTTGATTGTGCAAAACTAGCAAATTTCTACTTACTAGTAGATGAGATTCATTTACCTTTGCCATTCTGACTAGCCAAGAAAGCTTTATCTGCAACATGCATAATGGACATGTTCTACCTAGATTGATTTTCCTGCAACAGAATAGAGACTAACTCCTCAAATGTTAAGGCATTTGGATTGACTTTCATCATCAATTGAAGAGTAGAAGCAAAACTCTGATATGGATATTGAAGACCATTCAAAATAGTTTGCACAAGTGAACTATCAGGCAAGACTTCATCATCAAAAATCAACTGCGCCTTCAAATCTTTGATCTTTATAAAAAAACTATCCATGGAATCTCCTTCATTCATGTGCTCACTCTCCAACTGTTTTCAGAGGTAAGCAACATGAGCCTCATTTCTTGCCTGGTATAAAGTGGTAACTGTATCCCAAGCATCCTTTGTTGTTCTAAAAGAGCAAATGTGAGGAATAATGGCACCTTTGACAAACATGACTATCAATGCATGTGCATCAACATCTCTTCCATCCCAATGAAGTTTCCCAGTAGTAGGTGTAGCAAGAACTGCAGCACGAATAGGAACATGAAGAATATCACCATCTTCAATGCCATATGCATCACCTTCAACAACTCTGCTTGCGAGTGTAATAGGATGTTTTTCAACACCCTGCACAATTTTGGACATACCTTTTGCAATCAACACATAATGCATCATATAAGCCCATAATGGGTAATTGTTACCATCCAATTTATCCTCAACAACCAATATACGAAATACATCACTACTTTTGGCCATGGTTGTTGACCAAAATACCATGATGCTGAAAAATGATTCTATCTCAAAAAGTTGAAAATAACTACCCTGTCAATTTTTGATAAACATGTAGAAGAATTTGAGGCGCTTATAATGGTGAACCAAAACCTATATATATGTTCGGCACAAAAAGAAAAAATTGCCTACATAAGCACTATGATATTGTGTTCAAAGTAGGAAACAAGCTCAAATCGTGATTTCAACCTAAGTATGCTCACCAAATTTTGTGCGATTCTGAGATTATGACCGGATGGGTGTCCACAATGCCCTAGATGAAGAAGCGACCTACTCTGATACCAAGTGTTGGAATTTGAGGTCTGCAGAATCACACAAACAACACAAGGAAGAAAGCACAACACACAATATTGAATGCATTACCAAGAGAATGTACAAAGATATATGACCCGTTAGGGTTATAGGCATATATACAAGCTGGAGGAAAAATGCCTGCTAAAGAGGGAAAAAAGTTCCTAAGTGGTCTTAGTGTGTTCACACACCACCTCCTAAATATATCAACATGATCAAGCTCAAGAAGATTCACTTCTTCTCATGAACATGAATATGAAGGAAGATAAGGTAGATGAGCATGTGTTTTATGTAGACTCAAGATGCTCGAATCACGTGGCAGGCAATGTGGCTCTACTCTCATATTCGAAAGACCTAAAGAATAGATATGAAGTTCAAACAGGAGATGGAACAAGACATCAAGTTGAGAAGATAGTTAATGTGAAGACTACAAATGGTAATATGAATTTACTAAGCAAAGTACTTTTTGTGCATACTATTACCAAGAACCTCATCAATCTAGGTCAAATTGTTGAGACGGCTTTGCAGGTTAGATTCTCCAAGCATGGAGCATTTGTTGAAGACCCATATCAAGAATTCAAGAAGATATCAAGATGAGAAAACATAGGTAGATTGTTCACCTTTGAACTCCAAGACACCAAGAACATTGCGTCAGTTAATTATAGAAGGCAAACTCTAATATAGTTTGAGATTTGGCACAAGAGGATAGCTCACATAGGAGAAAGAGCCCTCAAATAAATAAGTAGGGATCAATGTGTACTTGGGCTGCCAAATATGTCAAAACAACATATGATATATAAATTTAGTGCTTGTCAATGTGGTAAGTCACACAGGTGACCCTTCACCAAGAAAGGCTATATATATGGAGATCTATTGGAGTTGGTCCACACAGATGTTTGCAAACCAAGCAAGGAGCCTTCAATCGTTGGATCAAGGTACTACATGTCATTCAGATGATTGTAGCAGATGGACTATCTTATATTTTATGAAGCATAAGGATGAAGTATTTTCATGTTTCAAAAGGTATTTAGCACTTGTGGAGAACCAAATAGGTAAATTCCTAAGAATTCTAAAGTCGAATGGAAGGGGAAAATATTTCTCCTATGACTTTGATTATTATCTTCAAGAGAGAGGGATCAAAAGGGAAATCACCATCAGATACACTCCTGAGCAAAATGGAGGGGCAAAGAGAAGGAATACAACAAGTGTGGAGGCTACAAGGCTAATGATAAATGAAAAGAATGGAGAGAGGGACCAAAAGGGAAATCACCATCAAATACACTCCTGAGCAATATGGAGAGGGATTATTATCTTCAAGAGAGAGGGATCAAAAGGGAAATCACCACCGGATACACTCTTGAGCATAATGGAGTGACAAAGAAAAGGAATAAAACAATTGTGGAGGCTACAAGGTTGATGCTCCCCAACTACTTATGGGCAGAGGTAGTATCAACAAGTGCCTATTTAGTGAATAGAATTCCATCAAAGGCTTTGGATGGAATGAACACATATGAGGCATGGAATGGAAGAAGACCTAGTCTTGATCATTGCAGGATCAGGCAAATTGGACCCTAAGGCAGAGAAATGCATCTTCAGTGGCTATGACCTTATAATGAGAGAGGTTATAACTTGTACAATCCAAGCAACAAAGGATTTATTGCAAATAGGGATGTTGTGTTTGATGAAAACAAATCATGGTTTGAAGATGATTTTAGGAGTCTCAAAGTACCTAATGACCTAGAGGAGGACTTTACAACCTTATCAAAGAAGAATGTACTCGTTGGAGGAGATGGTGGATAATCTTCAGAGATGAAGTGGTGTTGCTTGAACCTGCTTCACACCTACCAAGAATAGTTGCTAGAGAGTGTAGTGAGCCTCTTTAGCTAGATAATGATCATAAATAATCAATGATGTTTAGAATATGATCCTCTAATTGATATTGATCTTGTTTATGTGAGAACAGATGAGTAGGTTGTTGATATTTTCACTAAAACACTTGGAGCAGAGAAGTTGAAGAAGTTTCGGGAGATGCTTGGATTAGAGGACATGACGTTGAGCTTGAGGGGGAGTGTTGAGATATCAATCTTAACATGTGATGATCCAGGGTGACACGTATCAGTTTTTCGTTTCTCTGAAATATATAGTGGTCACACCAGTATATGTCAGTGATACTTCATTGAGCTTTATTAGATTTATCTATCGAGAGTGATGGCACATTTGTTCCTTTCCAGATCACTCATTCGCGGACATTAGGTTTTTCCTTATGTATTGGTTTTTATATATTGCACTTGTTGTATTCTTGTTTTAGGTCATTCTTGTACATTCCTTTTTATGTAATAGAAGAAGGAGAAGAAGATCATTCTTCCTTGCCTCAATCACTGTGTGTGCTTCTCCTTGAGAGTGAGAGTGTGTGTGAGCTCTCTTCCTTATCTCCTTACTCGTGACAATCAAGGCATTGTAGCCTATCACAAGAAAAAAATCTTAAATAATTAATGAGGTAAATCTGATGAGCATGTTTTCTACATAGATTCATGTTGTTCCAATCATGTAGCAGGAAATGTGGCCCTCCTATCATATTTAGAAGATCCAAGGAACAAGCATGAGGTACAAACATGAGATGATACAAGACACCTTGTGGAGAAAATAGGAAATGTCAAAGCACCTGATGGAAACATCAACCTACTCAATAAGGTACTCTATGTCCCTACCATCACAAAGAATTCGATAAGTGTAGGACATATTGTGGAGAAAGGCCTGCAGGTTAGGTTCACAAAAGCAAGAGCATTTGTTGAAGATCCAAGTCAAGAATTGAGGAGAATTGCAAAGGGTGAAAAGACAGTTAGATCGTTCACACTTGAATTACAAGACACTAGAAACATTGCTCTCTTTAACTATGGTAGTCAGTCACTCACTGAATTGGAAGTATGGCACAAAAGGTTAGCACATATTGGTGAAAGATCATTAATGCAACTTTGCAGGGACCAAAGTGTACTTGGACTCCCTAACTTGTCAAAACAACACATGATTTATAAGTGCAGTGCATGTCAATTTGGAAAGTCTCATAGGTTACCATTCATACAGGATATATGCATGGAGATCTCTTGGATTTGGTTCATATAGATGTATGGGGACCTAGCAAGGATGCTTCATATATGTGGTTCAAGGTATTATGTCTCCTTCATTGATTATTGCAATAGATGGACTATATCATATTTTATGAAACACAAAGATGAAGTCTTTTCATGCTTCAAAAGATATTTGGCTCTTGTGGAGAATCAAACAGGTACGACATTAAAAAGGCTAAGGTCAGATGGAGGGAGAGAGTACTTCTCCCATCGATTTGACTCCTTTCTTCAAGAGAGGGGAATCAAAAGAGAGATCGCTACAAGGTACACTCCTAAGAAAAATGGAGTGGCAGAAAGAAGGAATAGAACAATTGTTGAAGATGCAAGGTCTATGCTAAACGAAAAGCACTTACTTGATTACTTATGGGCTGAGGTTGTATCCAGAACCACTTATTTGATTAACACATTACCTTCAAAATCACTTGATGACATGACACCATATGAGGCTTGGAATGGAAGAAGACCAAGCTTGGATCATTGTAAGATTTTTGGATGTGTTGCTTTTGCTCATGTTCCTTCACAAGTTAGAGGCAAGATGGGTCCCAAAGCAGAAAGGTGTGTATTCATTGGATATGACAACAATAAAAAAGGCTACATATTATAAAACCCAACAACCAAAGGATTCTTGGTGAGTAGAGATGTAGTATTTGATGAGAATAGTTCTTGGTATGAAGATTCATGTAGAAAGGTCAACTTAACTTATGATCTTGAAGAAGATTTTCCAAAACTTGTTAAGGATAATTCTTCTAAAGTTGAAGAGTAGGATACCTGAAAAGATGATGAAGCAACTCAATATGAAAAGCAAAAGTGCAAGAACTTGGACAAGAGGTAGAATCATCACATAAAGGCCTAAGAAGGTCCATGAGGGAGAAAAGAAAACCAGAAAGGTATGGGTTTGATACTTCTCTGGTCACTAAACATTCAATCTATCTAGTATAGGACATAAATAAAGAGGAACCTTCAATATTTGAGGAATCAAAGAGGAAATCAGAATGGAGGCATGCAATGGAAGAAGAAATTGAAGCTCTTGAGGAAAATAACACTTGGGAGTTGGTTCCCAAGTCTCCATCAATGAAAGTGATAGGCTCAAGATGGATTTACAAATTGAAGAAGAACTTAGATAGATCCATTAACAGGTATAAGGCAAGGCTTGTGGAAAAAGGCTTTGCACAAACTTAGGGAATCGATTATGAGGAGACCTTCTCTCCTATGGCAAAGATGCCTACTATTAGGGTTTTGCTTAGTATTGCCTCTTCCAAGAATTGGAAGATGCTTCAATTGGATGTAAAAAATGCATTTCTTAATGGATGGATAACAGAAGAGGTATATATGGCACAACCACCTAGTTTTGAGAACCACATATATCTTGATTATGTGTGTAAACTCAATAAGGCTTTATATGGACACAAACAAGCCCCAAGGGCTTTGAATCACAAGCTTGTCTCATTCTTGCAGGACAAAGGATTTCAACCTAGCAAGGCAGATCCATCACTATTCATGAAAAGGAGTAATTTTGAAGTCATCTATTAGTGTGTGTACGTAGATGATATTATACTTATAGGAAATGATACAAATGGCATGAAGAGAATCAAAGAACAGATGAGAGGAGAATTCAAGATAAGTGATTTGGGTTCACTTACCTACTTCATAGGATTGGAAGTTGTCTACAAAGATCATGGTTTGTTTCTCACTCAAAGAAAGTACATTAAAGACACGTTGGCAAAATTCAAGATGCAAGATTGTAGGATTGCATGTGCTCCACTCGAGGTTAATCGTAAATTGAGCTCACATGAAGGTGAACTCATAGAATATGTGACACTTTATCAAATCCTTGTGGGTAGTTTGAACTATGCCACATTGACGAGGGTAGATATATGTTATAGTGTGAGTGTGCTAAGTCAAATTATGCACACACCCAGGAAACCTCACATGGAGTCTACCAAAAGGATACTCAGATGTCTCAAAGGGACCATGAATGAAGGGTTATATTACCCTTATGTATTTGACTTAAGTTTGAAATTGTTCTCTGATGTAGATTGGGCTGGCTCCAAGGAAGATAGAAGGAGCACCTCAGGCTATCTTACCATTGCAGGTTCAAAACTTGTCTCATGGTCATCCAAGAAGCAACCCATAGCTGCTCTCTCTTCTACTGAAGTTGAATACAGAGGTCTTGCCATAACTACTCAAGAAGAAACCCATAGCTGCTCTCTCTTCCCCAATCTTGTACTATTTGCAATTGCCATAGGAAGGATCTTCCTAGGATCATTTCATAGATGTTATTTTTGCCAAAGTCACATATAGCAAAGGTGTGTTCAAACTCTACACCACAAGTGGTTAAAGTTATCCCTTCTAGCAATCCTTGAGGTCTTTGAATATGGCCATCAACCATTTGAAGCTTCATTCTAGTCGGCCTTAATGCGAGTTTGCCCCATCGCTTCCATAAGGAGGTGGTCGCAATTGCAACACCAACACGTGAATCTAAGATAGCTTTGGTTGTATAACCCTGTTAGGAGATTGGAAGATAAGTATTACATTCTTCACCTTCACTCATATCTCCTATTTTGTCTGGAGGTATCTCTAAGACTTTTTTCTTCAAGCCTACTTTTGGCATATTGGAACCAAGTTCTGGAACCTGATTCGCCACATGTTTCCACAACTTAGGTTTTGCTTTGAGCAACTCTTCCAAGGTGAGATGAAACTACACCTTAGTGTTCTTCATGACTTTAGTGTTTCTTGGGACCTTTGAGTCTTCATTTCTTATCAACATTGTGGAATCTTTGATATGAACAGATTCAGATTCCCATGGGCCTATGAATTGTGACAACTCTTTGAAAGAATTAGATTTAAAATCAAATCTTTCATCTTCTTGTTGTTGTGCTTTGTCTTCATAAATAAATGGAATGTCTTGGGGAAATTGATCATGAAGATTATCGCTTTCAATAATAGAAGGGTGATTACCCCTTTCCTTGGCCCATTCCTCTTCTTACATTCCCCAAAGAACTCTTGAGACTACTGTTGAATTGAAAGAGGTGTTCCAACATCCATGGAATAAAAAACATAAACTTTCATTGGTGGTGAGCTTTCTCTTTCAACAACTAGTTGAACCTGTGGAAGTAAAGAAACTTATGGCTTGTTTACCAACTGCTCTAGTCTTTCTAGTAATCCGTGCAAATGCAAGACGGTTTGATAGAATTTGTCTGATTGAACAATTGATCGTCCTCGAGCATATCCTAAGGTAGTTCTACCATTTTCATGCAAATTTTTGTCTCTTCAATCTCTAAATCTGCTTAGGGTAACCCTTGTCTAGCTTCACAGTTCTTTGCCCTTCTTGAAGTCAAGCCAGGTAGGCCTTGAACATCATGTCCAAACCTTCTCCCCTTTCCCTGCACAGGCATGACTCCATGGAAACCATCTCAAGGGTTTCTCAATCTAGAATCCCACAGAACATGATTTCTCTACTCGATGCTAACATTTTCAAGAATGAAATTATTGAGGTTATTGATGCTCTTCCCAATGGGAAAAGTTCGAGTCCTGATGGCCTCACCAATGAGTTTTTCAAGTCCTTCAAGCATGAGGTGGCCACCCCACTACGTTTGGTGTGGCAAGAGGCTCTCTCCTTCGGCGCCCTCTCTGAGTGACTTAATAATGGTGTCATCAAGTTAATTCACAAAAGAGGAGATAAGAACAAAATAGAAAACTGGCCACAGATTACCATGCTCCAAACTGGATACAAGATAATTGCCAAAGTTATCACCAACAAAATCTCTTGTCATTTAAAGTCATGGCTTTGTGAGGACCAGAAAGGTTTTATCCAAGGTAGATCTATACTTGAAGCAATTGTCGATATTTGGGAAGGCCTTGCGTTTGCTGAGGAGTCTGCACAAGATCTGGTATTCATTAAGATCGACTTCGACAAAGCATATGACAGATTGGAATGGGACTTTATTCTTCAATCACTGAAAGACCTTGGATGTAGCCAAAAGTTCACGAAGATGGTTTCCACTCTTCTCGGAAATGCTTCAAATAGAATAAATATAAATGGTAAGCTCTTTGAGCCCATACATTTAAAAAGATATATCAGGCAAGGTTGCCCTCTAGCTCCACTGCTCTTCGCTATCGCCTCGAACGGCCTCAATCACCTATTAAATCATCACATGGACTCTGGCAATCTCAAGAGTCTTTCCCTACCTCTAAATCAGGCCAAATGATTCTAAACTCTTTTCCAATGACATGAATGCCTTTGTACATAATGATATGAACAACATTGAGGTGTTCTGGAGTTGCCTCAACACCTTCTGTGTGGTGTCAGGTTCAAAAATCAACCATGCTAAAATTGCTTTTAGAGCAATCTGCAGACCTCCACCCCAATTGTTGTTAGATCAGGGGTGTCAAGTTATCCCTAGAGGTCAAGTCTTCTATCTCCCCGGTATTCCGATGGGCTTTGACATCACAATGGACCAACGATTGAACTGGGTGCTAGCAAATTTGGATAGCAAACTAAATCATTGGAAAGGTATGCAAGTCAACTTGGCAGGGCGTGTTATGGTTGTTAACACATTTATGCTTGCTATGACTATTTACTTTATCTCGTGTTGGAGACCTAAGGAGAAAGAGCTGGCCAAAGTGGAAACAATCTAGAGAAACTTCCTTTGGACTAGGGACCCCAACAAGAGGGGGATTCCCAAAATCAAATGGGAAACTTGCATTAGCTCGAAAGACTCAGGGGGCTTGGGTATTTTGGATATCGTAGGGTTGGCTGACAAGCTGGCGGCAAAGTGGCTTATGAAGGCTTGGAGCAATAGTGAGTCCTCTTGGGCTAAATTGATCTTCAAAAACAGGGAAGACCTTCCCTTAGTTGGCCTTCCTAGTTGGAAGGACATAGGGATTCTCATGCTTTTGTTCTCCCCCCACCCGATGTCCCCTAAAGGCTCTAGCCTCGTGTGTTCTTTATGGAAGAGTTGGAACAAGGCCAAACAATTCATCAGAATCAGTGATGAGTGGAAGTGGGCGACTGGGATAAGACAAAATGACTCTATCTAATTCCCGATCAACGACATTAGGGGGTGGAGCCTTGGAACCTCCAAACTGCAAATCGGTTATGGAACAAGGGGTTCAAACAATGGAAACAGCTTTGGAAACAAGAGACCAGCCAGTGGATTAGGTTCGAAGACTTAGACCCGAGACATAGAGTTACCCTCGAGGAATGGACTCTTCTTCAAGGTAGGTGTTTAGCGTGGGGCTACTCAACTACCCGTACATGACCTTCCTTGCCTGGAGGGCCTCAAATGGAGAAATGGTAAGAAAATATCCAGAATCCCCAACTTCAAAGAGAACTTAGATGTTCATCACACCCTCAACAAGAGGTGGTGCCTTTCTTGGACCAAACTTCGATGGGAACTAAAGTTCATGTCTATTTGGCATCCCCTAATTGAGATCAAAAAGTCCGTTCTCATGTGGTAGATCTTGCATAAGGGAATTTGGTCCAATGCAAGGGTTAACAAAATCTGTGGTGTTCCGCCATGGTGCAAGCGTTGCCATCGATGCATCGAAGATTTAGCTCACTTGTTCTTCGATTGCCCTAGGTCCTGTGTTATCTGGCATCACATGACACGGGTATTGAGACTCACGAACCAAATCAATTGGCAACAAGCACTGTTGGGTGAGGCAGTCAGCTGCTCATTGAGGTTGTGGAATGCCATCAAGGGTGAGACTCTTTGGAAGATTTGGAGGGAGCGATGTGCTATCAATTTTGGCCAAACTCCTAAGGAATGGTCGATTGAGAAATCCTTGTTTCTTCTAGGTGAAAGAATCTCCCGAGATAAGAGATCTCCACCATTTAGACATCACTCTATTTATCTCCTCGAAAACAACAAGTTGAAATCCAAATGGGTCCCACATGAGGGAGATGATAGATTTATCCGCCTCATTTGTAATGCCCTCTAGTTTGCCTTACTCCTCCTCTGTATTGTGGGATTTGGGGAATCCCATGGGCACTAGTCCCATTCACTTGTAACTTTTCTTCTTTATTTTAATTAAAGTCCCGGGGAATAGAGTAAGTCCGGACTTCTTAAAAAAAAAACCTTCTTATGAGAAAAAAGTTCAAATATATTAATGTATTTTTATTATGCATATCATTGAACCTACTCTGTTGACAGCCTCCAAGCCGGTTCACTATAGTAATCGCCCTCGAACTCGGTTACGACTTCATCAGTTTTACGGCCTTCGTCCAAAGGCCACGCTTCAAATTTAAGGCCTGCTGCGCTTACTCCGAAGTTCGAAGAAAAACGCCATAGACACTCAGAAGTCAGAATCACCGAGTGTGTGAGCAGGCTCTTCACGGTACCCGGCCGGCACCGTACATCACATACATTAGACGTGCAACACTCAGACTCGCTGACCTCTCCTCTCTCTCTCTCCCTCTCTCTACTGTATCACCTCCCATACGGGCCATCCCCCCTCATATTCCAGATTCCAGGCTCTAGATGCACCAGGGTCCAGCCGGCAAGCAGGATGAGGATGGATTGCACTTTTCGATTTTGAACGGGATATGAATCTGGAATCTGGATACCGCATGGCAAGTTCACAGGTGTCGACTGTCGTTTTCTCGGCTCCATTCCCCTCGTCCTCTCGTCAGTTCGGATGCCTTGAGCTTGGTTAGGACCGAGGGGGCATTATAGCTCCACAGCAACTAAGACTTGACGTTTTGATTGTTTCAAATTTTCTGTTTGACTGCTCTTTTCTTATGGGACTTCAGATTGAGAACTCGTATATGGTTCCCTCACAAGTTTCTTGTCATGTCTGCTGATTCTAAGGCGCATCCCTAAAACTCCAAGAGTATTTGCATTGATTGTTCTCAAGCGTTGTAGAGGTATCTGATGTGATAAACTTACCACTTCGACAACTTTCTTCGATTGGAAGAGGCTGGGTGTTCGTCATACGCTGTTGAACGCTTTCTACGAGTCCGCTAAGGGTGTCCTCTTTAGGGGCTAAGGGGAAAAGCTGTTCAATGGAATCCTTTACTCAAAGTCAGCCACTTCACTGGAAAGGTGCGTCTCGTATAGTAATCATTTTGACTGTACTTTCTTTAGACATGCACAACAAGTCAGAAACGGATGTTTTCTTGGCAAACCGAATCACCATAATTCTTTTGCTTTACCTCAGTAAGATATCGTAAGACTTCTTTTTCTGCTTTCTGCTGCCATTTCTTACCTATCTTCATATATCTGAGTTTTTATCTTGACGATAAGCATTGATTCGGATCAGTATCAGAATGTATTTTTGCCTCATTCGGATTTCATTAGAATGCTTTGGAAAGGCTTTCGCGGGAGCCCGTTAGAGTTGTCCCTGAACGGCTGTCAGCGTTGTGGGAAAATACGATATTGACTTCAAGTCAAGATCGAAATGCGCTTCGAGGTGTATTCGAGTCGGAATCGCAATACGAGGGAAAAGAGTGCAGAAGGGATTTGTATCTTTTTTCGCTAACTTGCAAACATGTGCACGTAGTGTATGTGTTGACATGTGTATGTGGTGACATTATTAGTTCATATGCATCTGTGACCGAACGTGGATACCAATAAAGGGAAATTGGTTACAAATTAGGCTATAATTTTACAGAAGTTTGCAAACCACAGACAAAGTTGCATTCGATTTCTAGCTTTATTCTGTTCATGGCGCACAAGAGAATCGATTCCCAAGCAGTCTCGCGCATTCTTATTCATTCAGCTGTTCTTCTATAATCAGCGTACGATAACAGATACACGGCACTCCCATGCGAGAATATAGCTTACTTTACAGCCTGATGTATATTATGTGTAACATCAGTTTTTTGTTTGACAGACACTAAGCCTTCACTTGAAAACTGGTTGCTCTAACGCTTTTGCACACAATGGAGAGGCAGCCGAGTGCAGGCTCTAGCATAAGTCTTAGCAGCTGGGGCTCCGATCTTCCAGAAGAAAAACAGCAGTTCCATGCAAGTTATGATGGCTTTAACTTCAGCTGCCATCCGAGTCATGTAGATGCTTGTATAATGCAAGAAGAGAACATCGCAGTTTGCTTTGCTGATACGGGACCTGGAAACGATTACGCTGCTGCAAGACATCAATATGTTTCATCGTTCCGTCGCTCTCTGGAATCGGAAATCTTCGTCAACGATAAGGCCTCAACGTTCCTTACTTCCATAGTGAATTCCTCCGATTCTCTGCTCTCCAAAAGGGTCTCACTGTCTCACCATGACAAAGAATGGTTGAGTAAGTGATGCGTTGAATCATCTGTGCCTTGCATGCGCGCTGGTCGATAAACCATGGATGTCAATATCTTGGGTCTATATATATAGACCACGGCATCTTGTACTTGGATAGGTCACTTCATAAAATGTTATTCCGAATTTCATACAGATTGGAATACACTAGAGTGCTAGTATTCATTCATGTATGCGTTGATGGATCAATTTATTGATCTTCAAGTTATCATATCTCACCGATGGAATGCATTTAGACATGCCCAAAGCTCAAACTCGCTCATATTAACGGACATTTTCAGTGTTACAAAAGTGATTCGTGCAGTCCAGAAATGGGGTCAGAATCCTTCAATATCTGCTAACTTTGAATACATCACATTGTGAACAGGCGTTGTCCTAATGATGAAAGAGAGATTCGCAAAATTACTGCTAGGTGATGATTTTTCCGGCGGATCAAAAGCGTCAAACACAGCTCTTACAATTTCAAACGCTATAGGCAAACTTTCAGGTCTGATTCTGGAGGCCTTTTCGCCAAGATCTTAATACGTAAAGCTGAACTTGCTTAGTGTTAACTTTGATCATTATCAGATCGGTTTATATATATATATATATATATATATTTTTTTTTTTAAAATTTATTTATTTATTTAAATGAAGTTCGGCCTTAACCTACTCTCCCGGACTTGAATTAATTAAAAGATCGGTTTATATTTGAAGTTCTTGTGCTTCATATCATAAACACAGCATCAACTTTTCATACATGTTCTCGACTTTGTATTCGCTTCAATGCCCGCTTTCACCGACAAAGAACTAGTGTTGTAATGCTATTACGTTATCAAATGTCAAGGCACAAACGAAATGGTAGATGGAATCGACGGGCATGTGTACGTATTCCTGGTTCAAGTTATCCCAGTATACAAGGAATAGGATGAACTTCTTACCCAGTGTGCAATGGATAACAAGGCCTTGCCATGCACATAGAAAGTAGCCATTTTAAACGCGTTTCCACCTTATATGCACTGAATTGTATATTAACTTGTCAATTGTGACGCTATCCATTTTTAATGACAAATGATTGAATTCAATTCCTTTAGTGTCAATTTTCGGTGAACTTTGGAGGCTTGAGCCGTTGCCCTATGAGAGTAAACTGAGGTGGAGAAGGGAGATGGAATGGCTTGTCAGCCCATGTGACTATATAGTGGAGCTTGCTCCGTGCAGTCGTTCCCTAGATGATGGAACAACTACTGAGGTAAAGCCTATCTACGTTGGCGTTGAAGTTTAATTGTTTGGCTGAAAATAACGGCCGTTTTCCTGATTGATAAATGTACGGTATTCAGTCCAATCCGGTGCTGATCAGTAGGCCTCGATCGGATGTGTGTATCGGCCTACCTGCGTTGCGAAAGTTGGATGCTTTGTTACTGGTAAGCTTCGACTAACGATAGCACGCAGGATAGTGTCAAATCTTCACTCATTAACGAGTGAGCAGACCTTCTCTCAATTGACATTCTCTATCATATCAGGAAACTTTGGAGAGCTTCCGTGAGACCGAGTTTTGGTATGTTGAAAGCGTCCAAGACAATCCATCCAATGGCGCGGCTTGCGATGCTGAGAACTACAAAGCTTGGATTCCCATAGCCAAGGTGCCCTGCTGTGGCCTCTCAGAAAAGGCAAGGAAGGAATTATCTCATCAACGAGAGGCTGCAAACCAAATATTAAAGGCAGCGAAGTCTATCAACGAGCATGTATTGTCCGAAATGGACATTCCCGAGAGTTACTGGAAAAATCTTCCGAAGGTGAGTTCTCATTATCATTTGCGCTAAATCTTAAAAGATCATTAGGAGGGCTCAGTTAATAGCTTTTCCCACATCCGTAAACTGGCACCATCGAGCGCCGGTCTTTACGGTAAACTGGAGAATGGCTGCTGCCTTATACTTCTTAGTCCCAATTACAGTAATATCATAATCAATCAATGTGATGGAATGCAAGGTTCTGAGGCTTAATTCAACAATTGCAGAGCAGCAAGAAAGTCATGGAAGATACTCAATTGAGAATTATCACGTCCGAATACTGCTGTTTTGAGACGCTGTTATCGACCTTGAACCATCCATCTCATCAAGCCTTGCTGAACTTAGCTGATAGGCTGGAAACCCTTGTCCATGTGTGGAAGTCTAAAATCAGTTCAAGGCTCAAGCAAGCCTTGCACTCTGATGGTACAGCATGTCGGGCAGCACCAACGTGGGCTATGAGCAGAGAGTCCTCCTTGAAGAAAGTTACGGAAAAGAAGCTCTATGTCGAAAGGGCTGAGAATCTTCTCATGGAGCTAAGACAAAGATCCCCTGGCTTGCTTCAGACATCCCTCGACCAAAGTAAGGTGCAGTTGAACAAGGTAGATTTCGTATTTTTCTTAAAAAACCAAGGAAATAGAGATCTAATTCAAGAAATTCGTGCATGCTACACTTGCATATGGTGCACTGTTTAGATGGTCTAATCAGATGTATCATTCTATTGACGCAGATCAACGTTTGGCTCTGTTGCAGGATGTAGGCTATGCTATTTTGGAGAGCTATTCAAGGGTGCTCGTAAATATTGCAACCAGGATACAGACACGGATTGGGGAGGTTGTAGCGGCAGATAAGGATGCCATTTTGTCACGCCTCGAATTTTCAAAAGCAAATTCAAGCTCAGCCCGAATTCCAAATGCTGCAGAGGCCGACACTTCAACATCGATTGAAGGTTTGAATCTGGAACATGACAATTCGAGATGCCATAGAAGGTCCCTCACGGATGGCTTGGCACATTTAAGTGTGCAATTAGAAAGGATCCTAGGTGATCACAGATGAGAAACACATACTTCAATGAGTATTTCAACATGGAGAAAGCTGAATAGGTGGATATTTGGAAAATTACTTTTCTTTTGTTACCGACCATGTCAATAGCCTCCAAAGGCTTTTTACATGCTAGCTTCATGGCTCCATGATCAATATTCCTTATTCATACAGCACCCTTATTGATCATGCAATGCCATGAGTGCTGATATTTTGGGTTTAAAATTGAAAGCTAACGTTTGTTTCTGATTCAAACAGATTTTATATCTAATTGCTAATCATTCCGTATGATCGTGTATTTCAAAAGAAAATTGTCACATCTATTTTTCTTTTTATGTTTCGAAGATGTGCTGGTTTGAATGAGCTAAGAAGAATTCATTTGAGGTATAAGAAGGCTTTGATTGTTCCGATTCAGCCTGTGCAACTCTTTCTGAAGAATTTCTGCAGAGAAGACGGAGACAGATTGAAGATTTTATACTACCAAGATTCAAGGGTTTGCAAGAAGATTACAAAGAATTCAATTTTATGATTTTCCATTCCCTGGGTCGGGTGAGGCATAGAGACTTCTGCATATTCAATTTTATGATTTTCCATTCCCTGGGTCGGATGAGGCATAGAGACTTCTGCATAGTATCTATCGATATCAACTCTTGATAGTGCTTAAAGATGGGATCACGTTTGGGGACAGTTCATCCGTCTGAACTCCCTCCGAATCGTGTTTTCGTGCTACTAATGACTTCGTATTCCTATTCAGGATATATACATGTGTATGCTATTAGATAAATAGATAGATGTAGATATCAGATAGATGTGTGTGTGTGTGTGTGTGAGAGAGAGAGAGAGAGAGAGAGAGAGAGAGAGAGAGAGAGAGAGAGAGAGAGAGAGAGAGAGAGAGAGAGAGAGAGAGAGAGAGAGAGAGAGAGAGAGAGAGAGAGAGAGAGAGAGAGAGAGAGAGAGAGAGAGAGAGAGAGAGCTTGGACCTTGGTTATGAATATGAGATTAGAATACCTTGGATTGAGAGCCACTCTTTTGATTGGAATTGTTGATGGGAAATGGTTGGTGCATGGAGTTCTTTATCAAGAAAGTGCACGAGTCCAAAACTTGTAGGTGAGTTGGTTAGGCACTCACCTTGTGAGGTGGAGGTTGTGTTCAATCAGTGTGGGCTGTTGGACATGTTTGGGCTGTGTGGTCAATCTATCCATGTAATGCCTTTGGGCCGTTGAAACTAGATGCCTTAGAGGAGCTCTTTCCTTCTAATGCTTTGACATTCTAACCCTTGCTTTGTGGAATATGGGGGCCCCATATGTACTATGCCTTTTGCTTGTACATTTGTTCTTTCAATACATTCAAGCTTGAGGAGATTAGGCTTTGTTTGAAATTCCTTTGAAAAAAAAGAAATTATCACATATAACTTAGAGTTGTGCCGTAGGGAAATTTATCCACATAAGTCTTTATGTGAGTTTTACATGGTGGCTTTTCTAGCAAAAAAGTTTACTCTGTGGAAATTTGTTATTAGCATTGGTTATTAGGCTTTCATGTCTCCTTCATCACCCATCAAGAAAGAAAAGCACAAGGGAAACACATTGGTTTTCAGGCCTTCATGTCCTCTTTGTCAGAAAAGGAAAAGCACAAGTGATGGAGAGGGAAATTTTAAGCTCTCCGAGTAAATAAATGTGACTTTTAGAATCTTATTTGGATTGTATGCACTCCTATGGCAATTGTATGTTGTTTCATGAAGAACTTTTAAAAAGAAGCTTCCCTAACTCTTTTTGGAACTCTTCTCTAAGTCTCCATCTCCATCGTTGTTTCCAGTTTGTGAGTGTTTGATGTAGAACTATCTTTTCACATGTAAAGCTTTTGAGGAAGAGCACAATTGAGTCAAGAAGCTTGATTGACACAACTATGCGGCTTGGAAAATCAGAATAGAGGTCTATTTGCAAGGTGGAAATCTTTATGGAATTGTAGCAGGTGATAAAGCTAGCCTATTCCAAGATCCAAAGGAGGACCTACACAAGAGAAGATGGAAAAGCTCACACTTTGGTGCACAAGGGATGCTCAAGCAAGGTCGTACATACTAAACTCTATCTTTGACTTTCTATTACCATATATTAGAGGATGCAAGACATCTCAAGAGACTTGGGATGCCCTCGAGACTTTCTTTTTTGGTAGTATCAAAGCAAGAAAGAATCATCTTTGGAACGAGTTCAATCAAATGAAGAAGGCACCTAAACAAACCATTAGAGAGTTTGTTACTATGCCAAGGAGGTTGCAGATCAGTTAGCATGCATTGGAGAGCTGATTGAAGAAGAGGCTATCATGAGGCAAATTCTCAATGGGATTCGAAGTGATAAGCAATGGTAATCCTTCACCACGGCTTATGATCTTATTGTAGATATGCAAACTCTAGACTTCAACATCTTTTTTGGACAACTCTTCAATCAAGAGACCAACAATAGCATAAAGGAAGGTAACCCCTATCATGGTAATTCAACTAGTGCTCTATATGCAAATAAGAAGGATAAGAGGGTAAAAGGGAAGAAGAAGGAAGAAGATGAAAAGGAAACTTCCCAAGCCAAATTTGCAAGAAAGAGCAAGTGGAAAGGAAAGAAGAAATGACCAAAGCATGATAAAACAAAAGGTCAAAATGTTCAACCTTGTGCCATCAGCGATAAGACTAATCACACCACTCAAAATTGCTGGTTCAATGGGAAGACTCAGAAAGGAAGTAGAAGAGATGGATATGGCAGCAATAGAGGCAGAGGTGGACACAAATTCAACTATAACAATAGAGGCTATCATAGAAGGGACTTCAACAATTATTCAGAAGATCAATCACACGAAGACTCGTTGCTTTTCATGAATCTAAGCCACAAAGAAGGTAAAGAAGATGATCATTTGTTCTACATATATTCAAGATGTTCAAATCATGTTGCAAGCAACATTGCTCTTCTATCTGATTTGGAAAGTCCAAAGCATAGACATGAAGTACAAATAGGGAATGGCACAAAGCACAATGTGGAGAAGATTAGTAATGTCGAAGCTTTCAATGGTAGGTCAAATATTCTAAGTGAGGTTTTCTATGTACCCACTATCACAAAAAACTTAATAAGTGTAGTCCAAATAGTTGAAAAAGGCTTGCAAGTTAGGTTCACCCAACATGGAGCTTTTGTGGAAGATCCATGTCAAGGCTTCAAGAAGATAGATAGAGGTGAGAAGCATGGTTGGCTCTTTACTTTTGAATTAGGAGAAACCAGGAACATAGCTCTATTCACTTTTGGGTCTCAAACCCTAAGTGATCTTGAAGTGTGGCATAAGAAACTTGCTCATGTGAATGAAAGAACCTTGAAGGACATATGCAAGGATCAAAGTGTTCTTGGGCTGCCAAATATATCAAAGGAACACATGATCAACACCTCTGATGCATGTCAGATTGGGAAGGCACAAAGACAACCATTCAACCACAAAGGTTACATCCACAACGATGTAATGGACTTAGTACATATAGATGTATGGGGACCAAGTCAAGAACCTTGTTTGGCAGAATCAAGGTACTATGTCTCATTTATTGACGAACATATTGGATGGACTATTCTATACTTTATCAAGAGTAAAAATGAAGTTTTTGATTGCTTCAAAAAGTATCTAGCACATGTGGAGAATCATATAGGTAGATCAATCAAGAAGCTCAGATCTGAAGGAGGGGGAGAATACTTCAAAGAGTTTGATGAGTTCTTCCAGGACAAAGGTATCAAAAGGGAAGTGACTACCAGGTACTCTCCTAAAGTGAATGGAATCTCTGAGAGGAGAAAAAATACATTGGTTGGATCTGTCAGAACAATGCTTTAAGAGAAGAAGTTGCCACATTATCTATGAGCAAAAGCTATTTCAACTATTGTGTACCTTGTCAATAGACTACCATCAAAATCACTTCAAGCTATGTCTCCTTATGAAGCATGGCATGGAAGAAAACCTAGTCTTGGACATTACAAAGTGTTTGGTTGTTTAATTTATGTTCATGTCCCATCGTGAATAAAAGGTAAGCTAGATGAAAGGGCAACAAAGGCAGTGTTTATTGGATATGATTCAACTCAGATGGGTTGTAGATTCTATAATTCTTCAACCAAGCAATTCACTACAAGTAGAGATGTTGTGTTTGAAGAACACAGGTCTTGGTATGATGAAGACTAACAAAAGGTAACTCTACCATATGATCTTGATTCTGATTCTCAAGAATTAGGAAGCAAGCATGATACACAGGTCCAAGATCCAAGAAGTGATACATATGATGAACAAGATGAAAGGGAAAAGGATTACAAACTATGGAAGTCAAGAGGCAAAACAAAGATACAAGAGTGTGGAGAATTCTCCAAACAGTCACGTAGAAGATCAACAAGAGAGAATAAACAACCAGAAAGGTATGGATATGATTCCACACTTGTTACAAAGCATTCAATCTACTTGGTGAAAGACTCAATTTCAAAGGAACCCTCAACCTATGAAGAGGCAAAGGGGAACCGTAATTGGGAAAAGGCCATGAAAGAAGAAATAGATGCATTGAAGGAGATGGACACTTGGGATTTGGTTCCAATGTCACTGAATCAAAAGGTACTTGGTTGCAGATGGGTATATAAAGTTAAAAGAAATTTAGATGGATTACTTTGTAGGTATAAGGCAAGATTAGTTGCCAACAAACACATGGTATAGACTATGAGGAAACATTCTCACCAGTTGCAAAGATGACTACAATCAGAACATTGATAAGTGTAGCCACTGCATGGAATTGGAGACTCCTCCAACTTAATGTGAAAAATGCATTCTTAAATGGTTGGATAAGTGTAGAGGTATACATGTCATAACCATCAGGTTTTGAAAACCCTAATCATGCATCTTATGTTTGCAAACTTAAGAAAGCATTGTATGGATTGAAACAAGCTCCTAGAGCTTGGAATTACAGGTTGGTTACATACCTTCAAGATCAAGGATTCAAAGCTAGCAACTCAGATCCTTCTTTATTCATCAAAAGGGATCACAATGAGGTTATCTATCTATGTGTATATGTAGATGATATTATTGTGACACGTGATGATTTGAATGGCATTCAAAAGATCAAGAGACACATGCAAGAGGAGTTCAAAATCAGTGATTTAGGTGAGCTCACATATTTCCTAGGTATGTAGGTGATATAAAAATATGAAGAAATGTATTTGACTCAGAGAAGATACATTCAAGATCTTCTCAAGTTCAAAATGGAGAACACAAAACCTATAGGTACACCTTTGGAGATGAATCATAAACTTAGTGTTTATGAAGGTGAGGAAATTGAAGACATGAATGAATATCAAAGCTTGGTAGGTAGCTTGACATATGCTACTCATACAAGGGCAGACATCTCATATAGCGTAGGTGTGCTTAGTCAATTCATGCACTCTCCAAGAAGACCACACATGGATGCAGCTAAGAGAGTACTTAAGTATCTCAAAGGTACAATCAATGAAGATATATTCTATCCTTACTCTTCAGATTTGGATATCAAAATCTATTCAGATGAAGATTGGGCAAGAGCGAAGGATGATAGAAGAAGTACCTCTGGTTACTTAGCATTTATAGGTTCAAAGCTAGTGTCATGGAGTTCCAAGAAGCAACCTATAGTTGTTTTATCCTCAAATGAGGTAGAATATAGAGGTTTGACCATAGCAACTCAAGAGGCAATATGGTTAAAAGCATTGTATATAGATTTGGGACTTGTAAGTTCCAAACCTTACATATTTGGAGATAATGTAAGTTCCATGCATTTAGCAACAAACCCTATTTTCCATGCAAAAACCAAACACATAGAGGTTCATTACCACTTCATCAGGGAGAAGCTCATGGCAAAGGAGATTGACATTTCTTTTGTTCCAACTGAAAATCAAGTAGCAGATATGATGACGAAGGCACTTGATGGAATAAAGCTTTGTAGATTCAAAGCTATGGCAGGTATTCAACCTATTGGAGAATGAAGAATCAAGCATACTTTAGCTTGAGGGGGAGCTCTTGGAACATCAAGCTTACATTATGCTTGACGTGGATTTGATCTACATCAAAAACTATCGCTTGGATTATGTCGAAGGAATATTTGTTGGAGAGTTCTTTTACTTATGCTCACTTATTGTATTTTTTTAAAAAGATTTCTCATGGATCTTTTGCCATTGTAAAAGCCTTGAGGTTTACACATGTGAAATTAGAAATAGAGAGCCCAAATTCCATGAATTTATGGTATTTGCGTTGCAATCAATCAAGCAATCAATCAAGCAACAATCATCTAAACGTAGATCAAACTAGATCTTCACTTTTCTAGAGATTGTAGGAAAGTGATTGATTCCGTCCAACAACTCTTACCACCTTTATTTGAATTCAAAATCCACTTTTAGAACTTCTAGACTCTATATAAAGACTTAAAATCACTTTTAAAATACATGAAAGTAATATACATACACTTGTGACCATCATTGTCTTGCTCCTTCATTTTTTGCATCATCTTCTTTGCCAACAGTAAGCTTACAGAGGTTGCTGCTCTCTCTACACAAATCCAAATTGGATGAAAGATGGTTCATTCAAAAGTATCACTCTCTAGTTAATGATTTTAAATTTTCATCTCATTTGGTTTATTAGATTGGGAGAAACCTGATTTTTTTTTGTCTTGGGGTCAATCTCTGCATATTCCTGAAAAATAGAAAGTACCACCATTGAGTGTCTGGTTCATTCCAATAGCACATTTTGCTTATTGCTTATACTCTTGTGCATTATATACACTTAACACTATGTGTGTCACTCTCGTAAAAGGATTTTTTTTTCTAATTGTAATCACACTGGTCGCTATGAGCATTTGAAGTTCATAGTCTCATCCATAGATAGTAAGTTTTTTGAGCTACTCGATGCACAAACCTATCTGTTTTGTATCAACTCTTTCTCCTTGATGCTCCAAAGTATGTAGTGCATTTTATTGTACTTATCACATGCATATAAGGCCTATTTGAGTCTTCATAAGCTCAAGGGTTAGTCTTGTGCCGATTGGCTGGACCAAACTTCGTCACTTCACAACTCACTTTTCTACCTCCTACAAGCTTTTCCAAGTTCATTCCGGGGTGTCAAGGATGCCCTAGATGAAGTGTCAACTTGCTTTAATACCAATTGTTGGAGATTTAGGTCTATGGAAGCACATTAACAAAAAAACAAAGGAGAAGATACTTGGAGAAAAACACAACATAGAATGTATTACCAAGTGAATGTACAAAGATAAGTGACCTGTTAGGGTTAAAGGCATATATACAAGCCAGGGAAAAAATATCATAAAGAGTGAAAAAAGTTCCATAGCGATCCTAAGTGTGTTTGCACTCATCATTATTGAAATATATTAAAAGATGGGAAAGGATTGGAGCATGAATTTTTTTAATTATGAACTCATATATTTAGATTCCAATCCATTTGGGCATATGAGGCATGCATTGGAGCCCAGTTCTTTTTCAAAAGAGTGCATATCCACTATCAATGACCAGAAGGTCTCCTCACACCAAACACAAGCAAGATGTGTAACACAATGAACGAGCACCTATAGTGCCCCAAGTTTCGAGGGATGAAATGCAACACCTAACACGAAGCAGATCTAGGTCAAGAAAATAGAACAACCCCTACCTTCTAGCTCTCCACCAAAACTACGATGGAAAGCACCACAAAGGAGCACATATAATGCCACAAGTTGACCAACAATAAAGGGAATTTCAATGCCCAAGCAGATTTTGAAGGTAGAATTGACACTTCTTGCATTTAGATACCGAAAACCAGCTTAGAGACTCTAGTTTAACCTCACCCCCCCCTGCTTCACTAGAAAAACCTAGCTTCAAGTCTTATGCTCAAACTCGATGTAAATCTACTCTGCCTAAATTGCAATCACTCTATCCTTATCTACAAAGCTTTGTATACAAATGGATATCTAAGAAAGTCCTAAATTAGTTACTAATATTTGTCATTCCACCTCACTCTTATATAAAAATGCAAACCATGAATGCTATTTTTGTCTCCAACATTCATCTTTTGGCTAACAAAATTCTTAAACATCTATTGGGAGTTGAACTCACAACCTCCTAACTAGGAGTATGATGGGCTAATCACTAACCCCAAAAGGCATCGATGAGGATTAGTTCCTAATCTTTTCTCTTAAGATACGGTTCAAACATCTCTTTCTATGGTTATGTGACATTCCTTTCCCCTTAGATTGAGCATTGTCCTCAATGCTCACTTGTGGTCTGTTCAATTTTGCTTGGGCCCCATCCCACATTTGAGCACTTCTACCAACCCCAAATTCTAGCAGAGAGACCTATTTTGGAACTATCCAACCTTTAGTGGTGCCTAAATGCCCATGTGCCTTCATTTGTGGCCAGTTTTAGACTCATCCATGGTCAAGCACTTCCCAAGTGCCCACATATGAGGTTTCAAACCTCCATGTTGCCCAAGTTCCTCAACTAGGCCTTGATACCAATGTTGGGAATTACACTCACAACCTCCTGGCTAGGAGTATGATGGGCTAAAAAATAGCCCAAAATCCATGGATGAGGATTACTTCCTAATTCTCCCTCTTAAGGTATGGTTCAACCATGTCTTGCTAAGGTTATGTGACAACATCCTCGTAACACAATGAGAAGACCACACTCTTATAAACCTTGCAATGTTTATGATAAAAAATTGTAATAAAACTTAGATGAGCTTCCCATAGACCTTTTGCACCATGTTTAGATCATGCATTTTCCCAAGTATGCATCTAGGAAATATACTCATCTAGCTGAATTGCACAATGCAGAGACATGTGCTTAGGGAATTTCTGTCAATATTGGAAAGGGATCGTGATCTCTCCATACTGTGACCTCTTGTATCCTCTAATATTAGCATGTAATTTTTCTTATCTTAGCATAGATTGATTAGTATGCAAGAACAAAGCATGATGCCTCTAGCATGTGATCTTGTGTATCCTATAATATTAGCATGTAATTTTTCTTATCTTAGCATAGATTGATTAGTATGCAAGAATGAAGCATGATGCCTCTAGCAGGACAAAGATCCATGTTGCTTGATTATCACATGAGTAGAAGTACAACACAATTCATTTGGATTGTTTGAAGAAAATATTTTATTGTCATAGATGAATTATAGTATTATCCATATTTTATATTTTTAGGGGAGTACAATGCTGAAATCGAGCATTATGGAAAAGCTTCCTACTTTCACCACACAATTTGAGCCTAAGGATCTACAAGCTGCAACAAAGCGCGACACCATCTATCAACCCAACTACTGTGCATGATTACTTCACGATTACCTAGAAGTGTTACAAACTTGGAGCAAGGCGCCAATGCACATAATCTATAATCAAGATAAAAAATAATGCAAATTGCTGTCATTGGTTAGACTAACAATACTTTGCATTGCATCAAGGTCCACCCATGCTGGCATACATCACTGCCACTATCTTCTATTGGCATACATCACGGCCACTATCTTCTATTGCATTGCATCAAGGTCCACCCATGCTGGCATACATCACTACCACTATTAAGTACTTAAGCATTATAAGAACATCCAATCCAACACTCCAAGAGCACTCGCCTGGAAGAAACTCGAAGCTAATCTTCCACGAAACTTATGCATCAGAGATAGTACTTTAACAAGTGACATCCTATAGAATTACATCAACCACTCCCAAAGACAAAGGTCTATAAGAGATCATAGAGCTAGAGGGAGCAGAGTGTTCGCAAGAAAGGGTAAGCAAGTAGAATGATATCTATTGAGTAGAGAAGCCATAGAAGATGTGGGAGCACCACAAAAGAGCCCCGTAGTTCAAATCCAACAAAATATTAAATTCTTTATAAAACAATGATTTTAATCACTACCAGATTGTATAAAATACCACTTTTATAAATATATTTTCCATATAGTTCAAGCCGAGGGTTCCTCAAGCCGAGGATTCCTCAAGCTTTCGAACTTAAATTTTTAATATGCTTGACACTAGATTTGAAACTAGCCAAAACTCACCTAAAAACTATAAAGGATCCCAAGATCTCATTTTTTAGGCTAATGTTTTTGGAGAGATTGTCTTGTATGAGAAAGTAGATAGCTCGTTATCTTGTTGATGAATAGAAAACCCTCCATCGTGAGCCTCTATCTTTCTTCCTTGTGTGTGTGTATGTGTGTGTGTGTGTGCATCTTGTTGGTGCAATCACTCAAAGCCTAAATGCTTGGCCGCTTATGCTAAAAGTTCATATGTGCATTTATGTATTAGCACATGAATGATCTCTTGTAAAAGATTAATGTGTACTCCTTGTTAAAGTGCATATGAGGAAAGACCTCCAGTTACAAGTTCTTAGGAGAATCTTTCCACGAACTGTTGGGTGAGAACTTATAGAAAATCAAGTCCTAAAACCTTGGAACACTTTTAGGTAAAGATTCAAATTCAATCTTGAATCTTGGCTCCATCAAAAAGGCTGTAAAAGAGGACTATCTAGTCACGTGGATATGCAGCCAGAAGAGCCCCATTTTGAAGAGATTTTCAGAGGGATTTCACATGGATACTGAGTTTACACTATAGCTCGACCATTGCCCTCACATTGTACAATCATTCATTGCCAATGTCAATGTAATTTATGTGCATTAATACATATAGTCTTCTCATATCTCAGATCTTCTACTCTCTCATGTATGACTGAGAACAATGAACTTCCCGGATTCATTTCTCAGTGCATAATTGATCATTCACAGTGACTTAAGTTGTTATAGATTCATTAGATTGTCTATTTACTTGTTACAAAGTTTTAATTTGATTGCCTCAGCCGTTCTTGAGCTATGCGCAAAACATTTCACTCTAGTTTGCATACTGTCAACTCCCGAAAATGTCGAGATGCATCTCATTTTTGCTAAGCATCATTCTCTGAGCATACTTTATCATTTCAAGTCAAATAACTTGTAAAATTTAGCTATCTAAGTTAACTAGATATGCGCAAAAGGATTTTGGTCAATTGTTAGCAGAGAAAGAGAACTATTCATTTCTTTGAGCAGGTGTAGTGACCAAAATAGCAAGTTTTTGGTTCACAATGAAACTCCAACTTATCTGTTTTGATCCAATGATTTGCGGATCACCTTCCAAAGTAGTTGGGTGATTATTTGTGCTTTCTAGAAGAGATCAAGAGGTCTACTTTGCACTCCTCAATTCAATTTTGGCAGGTGTGAAGCAGGAATTTGTAGCACCATCTCATCTTTGGAAGGTGTCCACCATCTCCTCCAACAGTGGCATCAGAGCAACACCAAGGTAAAATGGGAGATGGATTTCCATCATTCATTTACAAATTGGACAGGGGCAAGTATCCAGCATGGTCTCTAAGGATGAAGGCTTACCTCCAAGGAAGAAGCTTGTATGGATACATATCTGGTAATGAAGGAATTCCAACCTTTAGAAGCAAAAACCAACCTACAAGAGAGGAACAAGAGAGACTAGCTACATTGTGTGCAAAGGATGCTCTAGCCAGGTCTTACATACTCAATTCAATATCTGATTTTTGGTTACCTCATATTAGGAATTGTAAGAATTCCCAAGAGACTTGGGAATTACTATCTTCATACTTCTCATCAAATACAAGGGCGAGAAAGAACCAGCTTTGGATGGAGTTTACAACCTTGAAGAAGCAACCAAAGAAAAGTGTAGCTCACTATGTGACCAAGATGAAGGATGTAGCTGATCAGCTTGGTAGTATTGAAGAGGAAATAGAAGAGGAGCAGATAGTATGATAGATCATAAATGGCATCAAGGCTGATGACAAATGGGAGTCTTTTACCACAACAATGGACCTATATATGGACATGCAGATACTTGACCTCAATACATTAATGGGACAACTCTTCACACACAAGACAAAGCTCAAGAAGAATGGAGAAACTTCTAGAGGTAATCAATCCTTTACCCTTTACACAGATAAAAATAAGAGTAAAGATAAAGGCAAAGGTAACACAGACACACAGACATAGACACAAACACAAACACAGACACAGACATAGACACAGACACAGACACAGACACAGACACAGAACAGACACAGACACAGACACAGACACAGACACAGACACAGACACAGACACACACATAGACACAAACACAGACACAAACACAAACACAGACACAGACACAGACACAGACACAGACACAGACACAGACACAGACACAGACACAGACACAAACACAGACACAGACATAGACACAGACACAGACACAGACACAGACACAGACACAGACACAGAC
>CM035434.1:67525765-67538265 GCA_020310875.1 Ceratopteris richardii
ATACACATACACATACACATACACATACACATACACATACACATACACATACACATACACATACACATACACATACACATACACATACACATACACATACACATACACATACACATACACATACACATACACATACACATACACATACACATACACATACACATACACATACACATACACATACACATACACATACACATACACATACACATACACATACACATACACATACACATACACATACACATACACATACACATACACATACACATACACTACACATACACATACACATACACATACACATACACATACACATACACATACACATACACATACACATACACATACACATACACATACACATACACATACACATACACATACACATACACATACACATACACATACACATACACATACACATACACATACACATACACATACACATACACATACACATACACATACACATACACATACACATACACATACACATACACATACACATACCATACACATACACATACACATACACATACACATACACATACACATACACATACACATACACATACACATACACATACACATACACATACACATACACATACACATACACATACACATACACATACACATACACATACACATACACATACACATACACATACACATACACATACACATACACATACACATACACATACACATACACATACACATACACATACACATACACATACACATACACATACACATACACATACACATACACATACACATACACATACACATACACATACACATACACATACACATACACATACACATACACATACACATACACATACACATACACATACACATACACATACACATACACATACACATACACATACACATACACATACACATACACATACACATACACATACACATACACATACACATACACATACACATACACATACACATACACATACACATACACATACACATACACATACACATACACATACACATACACATACACATACACATACACATACACATACACATACACATACACATACACATACACATACACATACACATACACATACACATACACATACACATACACATACACATACACATACACATACACATACACATACACATACACATACACATACACATACACATACACATACACATACACATACACATACACATACACATACACATACACATACACATACACATACACATACACATACACATACACATACACATACACATACACATACACATACACATACACATACACATACACATACACATACACATACACATACACATACACATACACATACACATACACATACACATACACATACACATACACATACACATACACATAAACATACACAAACCCATACCCATACCCATACCCATACCCATACCCATACCCATACCCATACCCATACCCATACCCATACCCATACCCATACCCATACCCATACCCATACCCATACCCATACCCATACCCATACCCATACCCATACCCATACCCATACCCATACCCATACCCATACCCATACCCATACCCATACCCATACCCATACCCATATGCATATGCATACACATATGCATTCTCATACACAAACTCATGTGCAGATACATATGCATAGGCATAGGCATACACATACACATACACATATGCATAGGCATACACATGCGCATATGCATACGCATGCGCTTATGCATACACATGTGCATACACATACACATGCGCATACACATATGCATACTCATACACATACACATATTGTGTTGGAGTATACCCAAGGGGAGCCAAGACCCACACCACCTTGCATGGAAGCAATGGGAAAGATCAAGAAAGATTCTCCTTTCATCCAACCAACCCTCCATCTGCTCAAGCTATTGGCTATCAGCTCCAAGCTATGCCACAAACCCTTGAGAACGTGGAGAGGAAGATCATCAAGGATCCTTGTCCACACATGGAAATACAAGATATGCAAAACATTCTACTCACACACAAAGGAGAGACAAGCATGCACACACCTCACTCTCACACTCAAAGACAAAATACACAAGTGCACATAGTCTAAGAGTAAAGAGTTCTTCCATTCATTGCACGATATGTTCATGGAGCTCACATCAAACAAAAAGCTCCCTTTCCCAAAAATGAGCTTCTATATTTATAGGCTAATATGTTTTTCCCATGTGCTCCTATGACTAATAAAAAAAGGGAGCATGTGCTTAACTAACATATCTTTAAGAAATATGGAAGATCTCTTTTCTAACAAACAAACCCCAAGGATATGCATGCATGGGATTTCTACGTGGGTATTTGCCTATTCCTTGCAAAAAGGCGATTTATTTACAAGTCTCCATACCATGGTATTGTAGAATTATCAAAAAGTGTCCTACGAGGGTGTTCTCATGTGAAACTCTAAATATATATAAAGAGGGGTATTTTAATGATCAAGGGAGGGTTCTCATGCTCAAAAGAGTATGTGTGCAAAGTCTACATTCCAACACTCCCCTCCCCTAGACTTTGTCATCCTAGACAAAGCTAAGAGAAGAGGATCATACATAGTTGAAATGGTATAGCTTTGAGTCTTCTTCCAAGCTTTGAGAGTGCACCAACCTTCAATGGTGTTGCAAAGACTTTTAATGCTGAGCGACACAATCCTCCTTAGTGAGAGTTTTCCCAGCATTCATCCCACTGGGCAGTCCTTTGAAGGATTGAAAGAAACCTTCACTGGTAGCTCCAACACCTAAAATTTACACATGAAAAGCAAGTGGATTGCATTTGATTGAAAAGAAGCAAACAATAAACATGTATTCTGTGTAAATTTAGTTTCCAACTTGGAAGCAACAACTCGTCCTACAAGACTATGTGCTTCTTGAGATAAGTCCTCTTGAAGGTCTTCTCTCCCAAGCTGTAACTTCTCACGCTAACATGTATGTTAGATTTTGGGAGCAATCCCATGAAGGGAAGTCACAAAATTAACATAATCTATCTTGAAGATCTTTATATCCCTACAAACCAAGGAAATATAGCTCCACGAAGCTCATTAATAACAATAACCTTATAGTTCTCTACATCTTCTGATATATTTGCCATGCCCTAATTGCATAGAAATTGGACATGTGTTTTCACAAGTGCATGTGTGACACACTATAAAGTAAAACATGACTGTGATATGGTTCCTTAAGTGCATCCTGCAAGTAGTTAACATGTTTTCTTCATTCTTTAGTATGTGTATGTTATGTGTACCCTTCTGCGTAAGAGTGATGAGAACAACCAAGGGATTTGATATCATGTCATCCTAGCTTATGACCATAACGACCCTATGAGCACATGAAAAAAATTCACCAGACCTTCAAAACCTATCACATATGCACTTACACTAAGATGAATGTTGCAATAATAGAATGTGTGAGTAATGCTTCTACTGGAGTGTGAAGTGGCACTTGGTTATTTTGATCAAATATGATCCTGAAGTGCAAGTGCAGGTTTGCATTACAAAGCTCTTGCAGTAATTACAAATAAAACCTGTTACATTTCCTCTTGAGGATGAAGATATAATCACAAAGTAAGCATAGTTCTTTCCCCCAAGTGAAGTACAAACAATATTGATAATTATACAGACCAACAAAATTAGTAAAACTATATTTTAGCTGCAATGAATGGCCATTGGTCATTCATTATAATTATGATTATGGATCTAGTGGTCAGAGCCTTCCTATGATAATCTTCAAAAGAAAGACCTATCAGTCCGAAGAAAATTCAAGGAGCAATGATTAAAAGTAACACGGTAAGTCCTCAAAAACTCTCGAATTCTATAATGGACACCCTACAACGGAGATCAATCCCAAGATGCATGTGCGGATTTTTGGAGAGCATGATGACGTTTTATGTTCTTTGTGTTGAGTACTAGAATGCTATCTCTTATGTATTCAAGGTGATGGGTCGGTGGACACCATCCCCATAAAGAGCAATCACACACCACCAACTAGAAAAGCATTCAATGCATCATCTCATCACCATATATATTAGCCTTACTAGGACATTATTACCACCAAAGAACTGTTCATAAACCCGAGAAACCTCTAGCTTGAGTTCCAAGTCCAAGTTCCATGCTTCAAGCATCAAGATTTGGAGCCTCCTAATGCAGTGGAAACTCCCATCTTTTTGAGATCTACTAAAAAACCAAGGTGAAGATAACACAATCTACCTTTTTCACATCTAGCACAAAAATAATGCACTAGTAGCACAACCCAATTAGATCCATAACTTCAAGTGGTGAGTAATATAAAGGTTCAAAAGCTTGGAAAATTAAATGACACCATGTAGCAATTTCGTATATGAACTCAATTGAACACAATAGAAAGCTTTTATCATTTTACAAACAAGTAGAGAAGGAGAAAGGCTTTAGAGGAAATGTAAGGGCACAATGTATCTTTATAATTTTGAGATATCATACATATGATGTTAGAAACAATATCAGGAATATCAATGTTCAAAGCTTCAACCTGAAATCTAGATCCTTCTTGGGTAGAAAAAATTATCACCAGTTTCGATAAGGAAACAACGAGGAGAGTAGAGCACCATCCTCACCAAGTGTATTCATACTCAAGCTTCAAAGGTTATGTCCAAAAGAAAATGCCACATATGTCGATCGGATTTTGCCATGTTAGTTTGGAAGTACGTAATTGTATGAGTTGTGCATACTTGTGAATTTACCTTCAGCTTATAGTTCATGCTTCTACGCATAGAAGAGCCTATATAGAAAATTTATTTGTATCATAGGGCAACAAACACAAAAAGAAGAACTAAAATATTAACCTCAATAGTAGAGCACAACACATATGGACTTCCAAATATTGATTAAGAATAAACATGTCAACTTTTGCATAGTGGATCCCTACAAGTACTATCCTCAAGACTTACAGTAAGGAAAATAGGCATAAAGATCAGACTTGGGATGTTTGGCTTCTACAAGCCCATGACACCTCACTTCATTTGTGGTAAACATGAGCGTCTGCAAACATACCTTGTAGTGAATGGACATAGTCTTTTTGATGACATCACATCCACCATATATAGAGTCTTTGCAAACCTCCCAAGTTGCACCCAGTGAGCCTTCTCCAATGGTGCAACACCTCGTGCCCTTCTACAACCAAGGGAGCATTTTGATTAAAAACCACATTGGGTAGCAGTCAGAATTCATATGGACAAGGTATAATAGGTGGAGCACTTGAGTCCAATAGATCTCAACATCATTAAGGAGCAGCCATCAGAGTAGTCAACATTTATCTGAGGGCTTGGGAGTATGCTTTTATCATGTAATGAACCTTGATTCAAGTGGGACAGAGACGATGAGGCATGGAAGCGTAAGGGGAGGCTACATAGAGGTTAACGTCATGTAGTAGAAGCAAGGAGGAAGGGAGGGAGCATCATGACTGCAAAAAAAATGTATCTTGAAGGTTCCCCAACCCATCTTAGTGCTTCTTCAGTAGTACTAGTGCAAAGGAGAACCCGACAAAGCATGTTGTAGTGTTCAAGAGCCCACCATGGTCATGAGTAGCATGGAAAGAAGTGGGGAGCTGGTAACTCCTGAACCAAATTGGAGAAGCCAAAGAAAATGATGCTCGACACTTGGCACACCTATAGGATGGCTCCCTGCCACAAGAGAAGGGGAAGGGGGCATCATATCAACCCCACACAACTCCATGCAAGCATGCCATTGTGTGATAAGGAAGGTCAAGAGGGGAGCATTGAGTTTGTTTTGCATCAGAGATGAGCAGGAATCGTAGCTCAACCTGCAAGAAGAGGGAGATGGAGGGAAAAGATGAGGTGAGAGAGGGGTTGTACACCCCTCCCCTCCCTGCATGAACTATCTCAGTAAGAAGAGAGTGGGAGGGAGAGTTAAGACTCTCCCCCAACTACCTTCATGTGAATCTTGGTAGAGCATACCATAGATGGGAGAGAGGGTGCACTAATGCACCTCCCTCCAAGCCTTATGCGTAGCAGTCTATGACATATTCAAAAAGCAAAAAGATCCATAAAAAGACTTCTACAAATTTTCAAGCCTATATTCAAAATTTTTCTAGGAGCAATGATCATTGAAGGCACATATGAGAGAGAGAGAGGGGGAAGGAGGGAGGGAGGGAGGGAGGAGAGAGAGAGAGAGAGAGAGAGAGAGAGAGAGAGAGAGAGAGAGAGAGAGAGAGAGAGAGAGAGAGAGAGAGAGAGAGAGAGAGAGAGAGAGAGAGAGATGTTACCGTTAGTGTCCATGTGAAAGGCCAAATGGCCACTGGACACTTCTTTGTATATGTTCTTTAATAAAACATATAGTGGCTTGGTCAACCACAGACTGTAAGTTCGACCGCATTTTATAAGACCTGAGAAGTCTATCTACATGCTCCCTATGTACTGTGTTTTCTGTGTATTCTGTAATCTTTGTGCGGAGTACAATGTGCGCCCCCCCCGGCTTTCTCCAAGGCTTACGACTAACGCAACGACCAAGGCATAGACCTTGGCATACCTTGTGATCCGATTCACCGAAGTCACCATTGGCGCCGTTGGCTACACACGAGGGAGGACCTCAATGATCAAGCAATATAGAGGTTCCCGGTACTTCCCCAGAGCTCACCCATCCTAGTACTGTTCCCCCCGGAGCTCGCTTAACCTTTGCAATCTCTTGCCACTAAGCTACACTCTTGTGGTGTCTGAAGAAGGGGAAAGACTAAGGTTGACATTACCTTGAACATGTTTTGGTCCCTCAAAGCTTCATTCTGCTTTCAAAGACTATTTTTGAAGCATTTTTTGGGGTGTCTTTTGAGCCATTTTGGAGTACTTCCGTACATAGTTCTCAACATCAAGAAGAGTGTTCTTTGTACCTCTTCGACAATAAATATCAACCTTTGCGGTTGTGTTTTCAGCTACACTTGTAAAACTACAGGTTTCTTGAAAGGTTTTAGTTTTGGTGGGAGCAGCTGCTGCAAATTTATGCAGGTTTTTTGAGCCTAAAACATCAGACTTGACAGACACTTGCAAGTGTTATTGGCTAGTTTTTGGGATGTGTATTCAGCCTTAAGTGTCATTTTACTACATATATTGAGCACATACACACCATGTACGCTTCTGTGGATACCGCTTATGTACGTCCATGTGGTCATTGATATAGTGGTTACGTTTTTGCATAAAGCCTTTTACGTTTGAAAAAGAGGGTCGCGGTGAGGTTTTCTTAACTGGGAGACACTGAGATGTCGGGGTCTCTTCGGTGATGTAGGTGGAAGACTTACCAACCTCGCCATAGGAGATGTATGATAGTTGGTCATAGGTGCTCGATAAGCCTAGTTGGCTTCTATTGGGTAACTGATTATATGCAGTGGAGTCAGTGATTCACTATGCAGGAAAACATGTCAGTACTTGCAGTTTTATGATATTTTGACAGTGGTCATATGCTCATTTTGTAGAGGATACTCTGGAATTTTTTTTTCCAAATTTCTAGTTTTGTCAACTATACAGTGATCGATTTACTCCTTGATACACTTTTTCGTTGGTGTTCAGACTCTTCTAGCTCCATTACCATTCTATTCAGTTCCCTACCATCATGGCATCAGAGGTCTCAGGCACATCCTGTCGATTAGGGTCTAGTGCTAGTGTTTTGAGGAGGAGCTATAACTTGCAGGGCAAAGACCATTTTGAGATTTGGAAATTTGATGGCACAAACTTTGCTCTATGGAAGAATCAGATTAAAGATGTACTGATTCAAAGGAGGCAATGGAAGCCAGTAAATGGAATTTGAAAGAACCTTGCTGACATGGATGAAGATGATTGGGATGAGTTAGATGAAATGGCCAGGTGCACCATTTGCTTGCACCTGGTAGATAATGTTTACTTTATAGTATTAGACTGTGAAAGTGCAAAGGAGCTTTGGAAGAAGTTATGCAATACATATGAAAAAGAGACGACATCAAATAAAGTGCATCTAATGAGAAAATTATATGACCTTCGTATGAAGGACACGCTGGTCATCTGAATGAGTTTGATGCTATATTCTCCTAGTTATAGGCTCAGAAAATGGATATGGATAATGAAATGAAAGCAGTATTGTTGTTATGAACCTTGCCATCTTCATGGGATACGTTTTGCAGAGCTATTAGCAATAGTGCACCTGGTGGTAAACTCATCTATGATGACATATGTGGAGCACTCTTGAGAGAGGAGATTTGTAGAAAATCCATGGTTGGCACTCAAAGTGGAGATGCATATAATGTTCGTGATTCTTACCAAGGAAAGAATCAACAATGTGGCAGGAGCAAGAACAAGGAAAAGAATGGTCAACGGAATAAGAGTAGAAGTAAATCAAGGAAGAGGGATATCGAATGCCATTATTGTCATAAGAAAGGACACATGAAGAAAGACTATTATGCATTAAAGAATGCTAAAGGTAAAGGACAGAATGTTGATGGGCATGTTTAACAACTACCTACACCATCTACTTTGACTGTGAAGATTGAAGGAATTAATGCTATTTCTGATGATGCTGATGTGTTGATACTTGATAGTACTGTGCCAACTAAGGCTCTTATGGATGATTGTCTTTCCCACACCTCGCTGCTAGATTCTGGTGCTTCTTTCCATGTGACACCACACAGAGAATGGTTCTCTAATTATGCAACAAAGTCTCTTAGTACCGTGAGACTTGGAGACTCTTACCAGTGTGATGTTGTGGGGATTGGAGATGTGATTGTGCAGTTCATTGATGGTTCAAAATTTACTATGCATAATGTACACCATGTACCTCAATTATCATGCAATTTGATGTTAGTTGGTCAACTTGATGACCTTGGTTACAAGGTGATCTTCTATGCTCAGTCCTTTTGCATATCAAAGGGCACTATGGTTATTGCAAAAGGAAACAAAATTGGCTCACTTTATCCTTTTTATTTGTATCACAGAAAGAACACTTGTTAGTTGTTACTGAATAGCCTATGGCTTGTATTTGGCATGGTCGTTTGGGCCATATATCATGTAGCGGAATGGAAAAATCTTTCTCATTCTGGCTACTTACTTGTGTTAACTTTCTCTGATTTTTCATTTTGTGAGCATTGTCAATATGGAAAGCAAACCAGAAATGTGCACAGAATGCACATTGACTCTTCGATTCAGCATTAGATCTCGTTCATATAGATGTGTGTGGTACTATGCCCACTAGGTCCTTAGGTGGTTCTCTTTACTTTGTCACTTTCATAGATGATGCTACTAGAAAAGTCTCGGTATATCCTATTAAATCGAAGGATGAGGTATTTCCTACTTTTAGAAAATGGCTTGCTTCAATTGAGACTGAAAAAGGAACTAAGCTTAAGGCTTTACATTTAGATAATGGGGGTGAGTATACCTCACATGAATTCAACCTTTTCTGTCACTCTAGAGGGATTCGTAGAGAGTTTACAACTCCTTATACCCCAGTACAAAATGGTGTAGCGGAGAGGATGAATAGAACTATTCAAGTTAGAGTAGTCTCTATGTTGCATCATGCAAACCTCTCACACGGTTTTTGGGCAGAAGCAGTATTGAATGCAATTCATGTGATTAACCTTTCACCTAGTACTGCCAAAGGTCTGAAAGTGGCACAAAAGTTATGGACACGGAAGCCACCATATTATGATCATCTTCAAGTTTTTGGGTGTGAAGCATATGTTCATATACCCAAGAGTTTTAGGCAAAATTTGAACCATAAGTCAAAGAAATGAATTTTTCTTGGATATGGTCGAGAAGGACAATTTGGATATCGCTTATGGGATCCTGAAACACGGTCAGTGATCAAAAGTAGTGATGTCATTTTTGATGATTCTAAGATGCATAAACATCCCATTAAGGAGGCTCAAGTGAGAAGAGTGTGTTTGAGGATGCTAGTCCTCCAATTAGCATGCATAAAAATGCTGCATATAGGGATGTTCAAGAGAATGTCCAATCAGATCAATCTGCACATGTTCCTGTTGAGAAACCATTGAGACGCTCTACACGTGTCTCCATCCACCTGATAGATATGTTCCAGGTTTAGATTTTGTTATGCTAACAGATGCCGGTGAGCCTTCTTGCTACAGAGAGGCTATGCAGACAAAGGATCATGTCAAGTGGGAGCGTGCCATGAAGAGTGAGTTGGATTCTATTCACAAGAATGGTACTTGGGATTTAGTACCTTTGCCAAATGGCAGGAAAGCCTTACCATGTAAATGGGTATATAAGCTGAAATTCACATCAGATAGTGCTTCTCCAAAGTATAAAGCATGACTTGTTGCAAAGGGTTTTAAGCAACAACATGGTGTTGATTTCGAGGAAATCTTCTCTCCAGTGGTCAAGATGACTACCTTGTGCATGTTGCTTGGATTCGTTGCAATGGAGTACTTAGAGTTAGTCCAAATGGATGTGAAAACTTCTTTCTTGCATGGAGATCTTACAGATGAGATCTATATGGATCAACCAGAGGGAAATGTAGTTCCTGGCAAGAAAAGTCTAGTTTGTGAGCTCAAGAAAAGCTTGTATGGACTTAAACAATATCCTAGACAATGGTACCAAAAGTTTGATGCTTTTATGAAGTCCCAAGGCTATTCTCGAAGCAATGAGGATGATTGTCTCCACACAAAGAGATTCTCAAATGGGAGCTTGATATGCTTGATACTTTATGTCAATGATATGTTGATTGCTGGGAAGTTCTCCTATGACATGTCAATTCTCAAAAGAATGTTGAGTCAGACATTTGATATGAAGGATTTGGGGGATTCCAAACATATTCTGGACATGAGCATTACTCGTCATAGGAGTAAAAGATGCATATACTTGTCTCAAAGTGAGTACATATTCAAAGTACTTCACAAGTTCAATATGCAGGGTGGAAAAGCATTGAGTACACCTTTACCCACATATGTGAAATTGAACAAGGATGATTGCCCCAAATCAGATGAGGAAAAGGAATTCATGACCAAAATTCCCTATCAGTCTGTTGTTGGTAGTCTCATGTATGCTATGGTAGCTACGAGACCAGACATTGCATTTGCAGTGGGAGTTGTGAGTAGATATATGTCTAATCCTGGCAAGAAACATTGGGAAGTGGTCAAGACTATTTTGAGATATCTGAGTGGCACTAATGACAAGTGTCTATGCTTAAGTAGAGGGAAAGCATCCATTATTGGTTACACAGATTCTAACTATGCTAGTTGTGTAGACAATTGTAGGTCCACATCAGGGTACATTTTTCATTTTGCTGGAGGTGCTATCTCATGGAGATCTCGTCTTCAAGAATGTACAACTGTTTCCACCACAGAAGTAGAGTATGTTCCGGCAAATGAGGCATGTAAGGAAGCATTGTGGCTTTCTGGTCTTTCTTGTGATATGGGTTTACCTGAGCATGTACCTCATTTGCTCAGTGACAGTCAGAGTGCCATTGCTTTGGCTAAGAATCTAGTCTATCATGCAAAGACCAAGCACATTGAGGTGAGGTATCACTTCATTAGAGATTGCTTAGCCACTGAGCGCATTATTCTTGAGAAGGTTCACACTTGAGATAATGATGTAGATGCTTTGACTAAAGCTCTACCACAGTATAGCTTTCAACACTATTGTCACTTGATGGGGGTTACTTGATTCATGATCTTACACAATCACTTGTATACTGTGTAACATGCCCATCAGGTGAGAGGTATAGTTTGTATACTTACACTCAAGTATTCATTATCATTCTTTATTTTTCTCCCATAGTTACTTTGGCCATATTGGCCTTTAGTGGGAGATTGTTATCGTTAGTGTCCATGTGAAAGGTCAAATGGCCACTGGAGACTTCTTTGTATTGTTCTTTAATATATCATAGTGTCCTAGTCAACCACAAACTGTAAGTTCCATCACATTTTGTAAGACCTGAGAAGTCTATCTTTGTGCTCCCTGCGTACTATGTTTCCTGTAGATTTTGTAGTCTCTATGCGGAGTACCGTGTGCGGCCCTAGGAGCTCCGTTTTCTACTCTGAGGATATCGTCGTGAAGTTCTCGAGTAGGAGAGCGCACTGTGGTGCATCACCATCGAAATACTGAGAGATAGAGAGATAGATAGATAGAGAGAGAGAGAGAGAGAGAGAGAGAGAGAGAGAGAGAGAGAGAGAGAGAGAGAGAGAGAGAGAGAGAGAGAGAGAGAGAGAGAGAGAGAGAGAGAGAGAGAGAGAGAGAGAGAGAGAGAGAGAGAAAGCAACTCGTGGCAATTTTTAATGCATAAACCACCGAAAACTTTCTTCTTTTGTTTTTATAGAAATGAAGAAAGGAAGGAAAAAGAAATAGAATTACCATCCACCTTTCCAAGACAAACATCAACTTCAAGAAATGACAGAGATGGAGTTAATGTTAGAGTGACTATGTGAGTGTGTATATGTGTGGAAGTGAGAGAGATAAGGGGGTTAGGGGACATTCTTGTGCATAAAAAAAA